>SKCR01030513.1:0-96817 GCA_019454045.1 Zanthoxylum bungeanum
CATCAAAACTCCTATAAGCATGCATCAAAACCGAAACTACTTGAACATTAAGCACAAAAAAACTATTCAGTAGCTCCTCCCATGCAGCCTGCGCCTCAAATACACACTATAATTTCCATACATCAAAGCACACGAAGTGGAGTTAAAAGGTGAAAGCCCTTCAATTTTCATCTCATGTAACAAATCAACAAATGAGGCTTCTTTTTCCTACTTAAAGCTTTTACTAATTAAGCACAATCAACAAATCCTTATTGCCTCCTACAAAGGATTATCTGTCTGATTAAACAAAATTAACAATGATGAAATTGTATCTGAATCGTTAACTTTACACTACCCATTTGGTAAATTTATCATTATAAACACATAATAAATCCAAAAATAAAAACCAAACAAAAAAAATTGTACCTTCGCGCCAAGTTTCCATTTTTTTGTATGGGTTTGATTTGAACGATTTTTTCCCCCACGGAGAAATGAATGACTAATGACAGTGTGTGTATAAAGTTTGTTTATATATGGGCTTTATGTGTGGGCCTAAGGCCCACTTGGTCCAAAAAGAAGATCAACGGCCCATGGTTGTTGTAAAAAAGCTTTTAGGGGTAAATTACGAAGTTCCCCTATTATTTAGTGAAAGTACAATTTTTTCAAGTACTTTCCGAATCTTACAAATACACCCCTCAACTTTGTAAAAGTGACACATCCACATTTTATTTTTTTCATTACCTTGTTTTGTTATCATTTAAAAGTCGTTACTTGAAATTGGGGGTTTGATAAGGTAAAATATGAAGGTTGACTAGTATTACATTCTTTTTCTATAAAATTTATTGAAAAAAATAATAAAATAGCATAGATAATATGTTTTTAGTGATTTTAAGTTTTATATTATTTTTTAGAAAATATAAATAAAATGAAATACAAAACATATTACTTTTCAAAGTTTTTTTTTTTTTTAATAATCTAAATACACTTAATGAGAAAGAGGCATCTTGGTATCTTCCTTTATTTTTTCTTCTTCTTTCATTTTTTTTTTAATTTGTTTTTTTGAAATTGGTATCTTCATTGTTTGTTTGGGAATATGCATTATGTTGCATGAACTTAAACCATAAAAAGCAGTTTATACAAAATAATATTAGATGGCAAGCACATTATTTTGATTGGTTGAAATAAAAGTTAGTAGCTTTCACTTTTTTTTTCTTTTTTTTTTTTTTGCCTATCTTCTTTTATTTGGTCCTCAAAAGTCTCACAAGAATGCTGTGAATTTTTTTTTTTTTTTTTTGCATTGGGTCCACGTCATACAAATTTTAATAATTTTATGATGATAACATGTCCAATATTTTAATTAACTATATTTGATTAATATTTTGAAAAGTGGGCACAATGAATGTACTCATGAAGTTTAATGTTCTAACACCTAGCTTTTTATTTGTCTAATTGATATGCAATTGTTTTTTTAAAGGAAAAAAAATAGTAATAGTTTATTTTATTCTTATTTCCTTATCATTGATGATTTAGTTTCATAAAATTTGAGTATGCATTAGCTGTGCCATCCAATAGAAATAAGGTATGAAAAAGTAAGAGCATAAGTAGGAAGACTTGTTTGTTTCCACTCACTTATTTTATATTTAGACATTATTTTGTGTAAAATTTAGTGAGTTTATAAGTTAACGTATAAGTTCTATACTAAATACATAGTTAACGTTAATTTATATTGTCACCAATACTATAATCTTATAACATGAGATTATTTTTCTATGTTAATTTATACTCTAATTTTTATTTCACAACTTCGATGTAATATTCTCGATCAAACTCAGCCTTATTTTCACATGTGAGTGATTGGCTTGTCTTGTTATTTTAATGCTACTAGTGGGCAGCTGGATTTTTTTTTTAATTATTATTATTTTTGGTAATTGAAGCACATGTAAGAACACCTTTTACTTTTATGATTTTTCATGTATTTTTTTTTTAAATATATCTCTGTAAATGTTTTTAGTTAAACTAGTTTTATATGCAAACCCCAACTTGAATGCAAATTATGTCAAGTTAGATTATTTTAAGAGATCTTAATTTACACATGTATGGCATTGTTTGACTATATTAATTGTTTTCAAAAGTAAATAAATGAAAAATCATATATATATATATATATATATGTGTGCGTGTTTCAATACAAAAAAATTTTACTAATTAAATTAACTGCACTCACATAATTATCAATCTTATTATTTGTTTGTGCAGGAATCCTCACAAACAATAGAATCACATACAATAAAACCAAAAAAAAATTGATTCTAATAAGACAAAAGTGTTCTCACCTAAATGTGTTTTATTATTACTAGATTATCAAAAGATTGATCTCTTGTTTTAGAGATTCTCGTACTATTTATAATATTTCATTATAAGGAAAATAAACTAACAACGGTTACATTCCACTTACGTGGCCAATAACTGGTCAACTCCCTAGAATTTCGGAACTTCCCTATTCTTGTCGGTTGTCCAGCTTAAAGAAACATAAAATAATTAATTGGTTGTCTGATTCATTATTTAGAATATTTGTGTCATTAATGAGCTAATATTTCGGACTCATTCCTTGTCTAACTTATGCTTGCCTTTATTTGAGCCAAGCCTATTATGGATTTTCCATCGTAGAGCCCTGAATTGGGGCAGATGTGGGACCCGTAGGGTCGGATCGATGCCTCGTGCAGCGAAAGTAGGTCTAACTCATGGATATCAAAGATATGTGTATTTTTAAATTATTTTATAGAATATTATATTCTGTTACGAGTCCATAGGAAAAATTGAGGACTAAATCCGAGTCCGGAAACTCCGAAACTGAGAAAATAAAGTTTCAACGCTCATGGGCAGTAGTTGTCGGCGTGTCGCGACGCTCGGGATTGGGAGTCGCAATGCCCAATCTGCGAATGCTCAACGTCACGACGTACAAGGGTGAGAGTCGCGACGCCCGGAGCTCTGAGAGCTCAGTGTTGCGACGGTGGAGAACCGTATCGCGACTCTACCCTGTATAAAATGTTGACATAGAGCATTTTTACCTTTAATTCAATTCTAAATACTTCCAATTTTCTCCAAACAACACACCTAAGAGTCAAATATTAACATCAAAATCAACATCAACACATGTTATATAACAAACATACATGTATTTTAAATACATATATGCATTAATTTGAATCAAAATACAAATCAAATTAAAATCTCACAATGAAGTGACTCATGAATAATTTCATGTTACTCAAATGTGGTCAAGTGATTCTAGAATGGTAGTCATAACTCCAAGCTTTCATCTAGAGTTCCAAACTCTAATTTTATATTTCATGTCCAACATGAACATATTGACCCAATCACAAGCATATTGTGTTTATGCTTCCAAAGCATCTGTACACACTTAATTAGTCTAATGTCAACATCAAATTATATTATTATGTATCCAATACATAATACATCACCATATGTCTCACTAATGATAACTCACTAATGAAAACATATCTTTGGAGAAGATCAAACTTACCTAGGAAACTTGATTCCAAGATCCAATCTTCTTCTCTTTGTTGAAATGTTGTGGAGAACTTCCAAAGTTAGCAAGCTTAGTTCCAAGATCCAATCTTCTTCTCCTTATTGTTGTAGAGAATTCCCAAATCTAGGAAGCTTAGTTCCAAGATCCATTCTTCTTCTCACTGTTGAAATATTGTAGAGAACTTCCAAAGTTTCTCTAAACACTTCTTTTACTTAGGCTAATATCTCTAATTCTTGTTTGTTTCAGCTTTCTCAAGCTAGATTAAAAACTTGCTTAAGCTTGCCTTTTATAGCAAAAATTATGCAATTTTTAATTAATAAAAGTTCTAATCAATTTTTATGTGGGTTTAATCTAATTTGTCCAAATATGTATAATTAGGTGTGACTAATCACCTTTGTCTACCACTTTGATTTAATCTAATTAAATCAAAACAAAGTTTAATTAATGGATTAATTGAATATCTACTACTTTGATTTAATCCAATTAAATGAAGCCAAATACACATATTATTACATATTTATAATTATTAAAATTTCCTCCAATGGTAGGTATATTTATGCCCTTGTGTGATTTTAGATTAATCCAATTAATCCAATTGGGTCAAAGTAAATAATTAATGTTATCCAATAACACTTAATTAGTTTAGTTGATAATTATAATATCAAATATTATTTATTATCAAAAATTATCGGCTACCCAAGTGCTCAACGAGTACATTTCATATTGTAGGACTCTCTTAGTCCAAACACGTTCTTCATATAAGCCTAGCTTATATATACGCAATTCAGCCACCTTCGAATTTGGGAAGAACACGAATGACATTTCTGAACTATACAAGTCGAGGTCATCACATATGTTTAACAATCCCTATGTCGTATACTATCTGAATTATGCTTAGGAAACATAGATTACACCTTCAAGTTTTCGAGGCGTACATCTCATGTCCACATGTGCACGATTCGTTACAACTAATCAGAACATCATTTCTGATATATGCGATTCACCCTAGGTGATCGGTTTTGACCAAAGTCTTAAGAATCGTGAATTACATACATGGATACCTAAACCCCTTATGGTACACATACGGGTCGACGGATCATATCTTGATACACTCTTGATTAATGAGTGCATCGGTCTACACCCAATGAACATCTAGCGGTCAGACCATGAAAGGTCTCTGACATATATGACATCAAAGTGTAGAGGATCTCACATAAAATCAATGCTATCATATAGTCAAAGGATCACATATGCTACTCGACTCGATAAGATTCCTATTGACGGTGGTATGTACTTCCAACAATTAGGAATCACATGTGAGTCATTCAGTATTCGTTCCAATGAATACCCACATGTCTATACGAGCTTCTCTTGCTCATGGTACATTGGGTTAAACCACTGGAACTCCAATTCCAATATACGACATATGCTGGTATTTTAAGTTATAGGAATTCGACCGTATTACAAAACCAACGACTATGAATATTTACTTTAAGAATAATTTATAATAGTAATACTATCACAATGTCGGACCACCCAGTATTCATGTCATTCTCAACAAATGTATATGTGTATATATATATATATATCAATCTAATATACGAAATGACATTACCATTAATAAGGTTGAAATGAAAATGTAGTTATTTTATTCATAAATAATAAAATATAATATACAATACATTATTCGGATTGGCGCTCCAAGCACCAACTCCAACACAGGCGACCCTTCGTCTCAGTCCTAGGAGAATGATCAGGGGCGGTTCTTGATGAGTGGTAAATGTATCAGTATTTCTCACTCATTTGACCTAATATTTTGTATAGTTTCTTGAGTTTTATGAATGTTTTGATGTGTTTTGTGTTATTTTGTAGATAAATAAAGTTTCAGGACTTACTAGTAGCAATTCAGGGCCAAAACAGTGGAAAACAGACAAAATGGGCAAAATTGTCTTTTTGGCGTCGCGACCTCTAAAATGCGCCGAATTTTGCTAAAATACACCGCTTGCTAAAATGTGCTGGACACATGTCAACATCACATCAAATCTGCTAAAATATGTCGGACACGTGTCACCATCACATGCTGCCGACAATCATCATCATCATTAACGTGCGCCTGCCACGTGTCAATATCATAGCGAGTCATGCTAACGTGCACCGAACACGTGTCGTCATCCCATGCTGCCGACAATCGACATCGCCAAGTCAGCACAATCATTCAGCTGCCGACAGCCGCCAGGACACGTGGCAACAAGATGTCTATAATTTGAGCTCGATTTCAGAATTCATTTCATACTTTCTTCTATGTAATTCCATAAGAATACTAAGAAGATTGTATCTTGTTTGTTTATTAACAGCTTTCAGTAATTAATTTTCGCATTTGCACTTACTTTTCTTTACTTTTCAGTCTTTACTTTCAGCAATTTACTTTTACGCAATAGTATTTTCATTTCTTTACTTTTCAGTCTTTATTTTTCAGTAATGAGGAGGTAACTCCCCCTTGTTGGGATAAAATATAAAGCTTTTATTACTAATATTTAGATTAATCTCCCTTAATTATAATATATAAACTATTTAAAACCTGACTTAATGAGGATACCGCCTTATTAGTCGGTTGGACTTAATTATGAAATTGGTTTTAACCTGACTAAGTTGGATACCGCCTGTGTGGTTGGTTGGTAATTAATTATAAATTTGACTTAATCAGGTTACCGTCTATATGGTCGGTTGGTAATATCATGCAAAGTTAATATATTATAATAAGGGAGATATCTAAATAGAAGTAATAAAAGTGGATCCTCTAACCCCCATCATTTTCTTTTATTGTACTTTTACATTTTTAATTTCCAGCATTTACTTTTCAGCATTTAATTTTCCGCATTTACTTTCCAGCATTTACTTTATATCTTTTATTTTATTTAAGCTTTTACTAACCGTAAATATGTGTTGTAACTAAACCCGTTATCTGGGGTTGAGATGAATTCAAATATCACCGGTTAATAAGAGGTTATTTTACAGTTTGAGTAATATAAAGGTTTATTTATTGAGTTTTAAGTTTAATGCTTCTTGTTAACTGACCATTAATAAGATTGATTTGGTAAACTTAAAATGAACTTGGAAAAATGATTTTAAGTTTAAACCCTAGACTCAATAGCCCATGATCTTCCTTGAGGATAGATAACCCTTTAATAGATTTCCTTACAGGATAGGAATATACCTGTCGGGCGGGGTAGCCATAATTGGAACTTAATCTGAATGAATTCAGGTAACTTGGTTGACATAAGAATATGATTAATTAAGTTACATTGGGTATTTGTATCTGACCATCGAAATAGGCTTTTGCATAATTTCGTGTTCCAGGTTAATAAACCGATATATTACACAAACGTAAAATAACCACTTCATCTTTAAAAAGATATTGGAAGGATTCACAACCCTGGATAGTTTCTTAATATTGAATTTCACTTAATTTACTTTTGAGTCATTTTATTTACTTGTTTTAATTTAAAGTCATCATTCCAATCAAAAAAATCAATCCATTAGATACTTGTAAAAATTTGGCTTCATAAATTAATAGCTTATGTATTAAGTCCTCATGTGATCGATACTTTTTATACTACTTAAACGATATATGCGCTTGCGTTATACGCGTGTGATTACGCACATGTCAGTTCTCTCATCATAAGACTCATTTTTATCAGAGGTTTGTCTAGAAATCCTGACAAACAATAGAATCACAGATAATAAAATCAAAAATATTGATTCTAATAAGACAAAAGTGTTTTAGCCCAAATGTACTCTATTATTACCTGATTATCAAAAGATAGATCCCATGTTCTAGGGATTCTCGTACTATTTATAATAATTCATTATAAGGAAAATAAATTAACGGCGGTTATATTCCACTTACATTTCCCACTAATTGGCCTACTCCCTATAATCTCGGAACTTAAAGAAACAGAAAGTAATTAATTGGATGTCTAATTCCTTATTTAGAAGATTCTTGTCATTAATGAGTTGACATTTCAGGCGCATTCATTGTGTGACTTATGCTTGTCTTTATTGGAGTCAAGCCTGATATGGACTTTCCATCGGGGAGTTCTGAATTCAGACTCTAATGAAGGTTCTCGTATAAGATTCTGATGATAGGTTCTGACGTTAGACTCTGATGAAGATCCTAAAGGCCGGTTCTGACAGGAGGATCTAACCACGTGTCATTGTACCAATGTTTGATTTTCCCCCAAACATTATTTAAATCAATCTGCTATTCAATATCATTAGGACACCTAAAGTCTCACTCCCAAAATAGATTAATGTGAACTTAATTTCATTCACTACAGTAGGGGTGGGCATTATCGGATTCGGATCGGATCGGACCGAATCCGAATCTGATCCGATCCGAAATGCCCAGGGCTGTTTGATTCGTTCGGATCGGATCATCTTATCGAACTCGATCCGATCATCGGATCGGATCAGATCGGATCGGATTGGTTCGATCCGAATTCGAATCGGACCAATTCGATCCGAAATCATCCTATTTCGGATCGGATTGGTTCGATCCGATCCGATCCGAATTCGGTGGGTTTGAGTCAAAAAAATCGAGCGGATCGGATCGGATCGGATAAAATCCGATCCGAAATAATTCAATTTTTTTTTATTTAATATGTAACGACGTCATTTTGCATATTAAATAAAAAAAATTTCGATCGGATCGGATAAAATCCGATCCGATCCGAAATCCGTCAAACCGGACCAACTCGATTCGATCGAATTTGCTAATCGAATCAGATCGGATCGGATCCGATCCAATCCGATGCCCACCCCTACACTACAGCGTAAAACTTACTCAGCATATTTTTAAAATATCAAATAATAATGAGTTGTAAACAACATAACATAACATGAAAATATGGTACACATTATTTTTAGAAACAATAATCAAATGATATCATATCAACTGATGTAACGAATAACGTGATATTCATTAATAATAATATAATAAAAAAAGATAATTATCGCACCTCTTTATTTATATTTTTTCTTCGTTCTTATCTATTGAAATGTCTTATTTTTTTAAATTACAAACTTTATCGCGTTACACAGATACACGTAATTTGACCTGTTGTGAGATAATAAAATAATGTTCGAGTCAAAATATAAATTTTAAGCATTTGTTTAATGATGAAAAATTACGATTACTAATCGTGATTTTTTTCAAAAACTGAATTTTATAAAAGTTAAAAATTTTAGTTTTTCATCACCATCAAAATATTAAAAAATTACACCATAATTATTTTTTTAACATAAATCAAAATTTCATAATATTATTTATTAACTACTGTTTGTTCACTACACTTTTCTAATCGCAATATCAAACCGAGCAGTATTATATTTTTTTTGTAGCTAATGAATCATAATTACTAGTTCTGCCTGTATTTCAAAAAAAAAAAATACAAACGTACATACCTGATAGTCAAATTTTGTATCTAAATTATTCCTCCAATTATTTATAAAAAAACAAAAACCAAAAACCAAAAAATCTAGAGCCAATTCTTTGAAAAGAAAAAGGAAAAATAGAAGATGTAAAAAGACAAGCCAAAAAATAAAAATAAAAGTTACATAAGTGGTAAAGGCATTTGGTTTGAATTATTTGTTCCTTCTCAAGTTTAATGTTCGAATTCCATTAGTATATTTTTTTTTGGGGTCATGTCCCTTAATGTAAAAAATCAACGGTTTAATGCTGGTAAACTTCTGAGAGCACGAGACATATATCTCAAAAATTAATTTAGGTATACGTAAATTGACCGGGACCCTACAAAAAAGGCAAAAAAAATAGTGAATAACAATAATTAAAGAAACCAAAAGAATCAAGAATCAAATTACTATTAGCACATAAATGAAAACTGTTTATATCCTCTTGTTCTCTTGAAACCACAAGAGGAGTTGGAGTTGGAGAAAAGGGAAAGAGCTGAAAATTTTCTTGCTCCTCCTCCTCCTCCTCTCTCTTCTGCTGCTACAAAAAAAAAAAAAAAAAAATGGAGAGTTTCAATGGCAAAAAGAAACTCACAATCAATCTTTCACTTTTCACAAATATAGCAGACTCATTTTCATTAACAAGTCCAAGTAATAAATCTCCAAGAATTTTCCAAAACACAAGTGTTGTGGGACTCAGCATAGTAGCTGCCATGACAGATTCATCAAAAGATACCAATGGAAATATTTTATCATCTCCAATATCAAGGCCTGTTCCTATTGCTTGCTCATCATCAGCTAAGAAGCCAAGAGCTTTCAACTTGGAGAAACAAAAAAATAATATTATTACTGATGATGATCATCAAGTTGATGAATTATCTGAGAATTACACTTGTGTTATTACTCATTTTGGAAATAATTTGGTGCACAAACGTGTATTCTTTGATGATGATGATGATGATGATGGAGATGGTGATGATGAGATTGGGAATTACAGTGTGTTCTTTGCTTCATCTTCGCCGCTGATGACTGTTGGTTTTGAACTTAAGAAAGAGTTATGGAGCCGGGATTTTCTCAGTTCTTGCTTTCTTTGCAATAAGAAGCTTCATGGACTTGATATTTTCATGTACAGGTATTTTTTTTTTCTTTTTTTTTTTTTTTTTTTTTTTTTTAAATTTTGATTTATGTTGGTGTTTTTGAATCTGGGTGGTTGTTTGATTTTGTTTTTGTTGCTTGAAGTGGGAATTTTTTTGATTTTCAATTTAAATAATATAGGTATGTGTTGATGATGATGATGATTCAAGGATTATGGTTACTTAATAGATAGAGAGAGAATTTTTAGTTTAGTTTGTATAAACCTAAGAAATTTTAAGAATTTTTTTCAAGCAAGATTTTGATTAGTTGTGTGAAAGATTTCTGGGTTTTGTTCATTGGGACTGAACAATATTCTTATGTATTGTTTGAATCAAAAGAAGCTAATCCTTAGGAGCAGCAAATGAAATTTCCTAAATTTCTTGAAAGAATTACATTTCTTTGTTTTTAATTTCTTTTTTCCAATTGTTTGATTCCCAAATGTATCAAAATTTAAATGCTTGGTTGTTTCTGTAATATTAGCTCATCATAATTATTGCTTGCAAGCTGTTTTTTCTGCCTTGTTAAGTTCATTAGAAAGTAATATGACCTTACATTACATTATTTCCAATGGAAATTTTCCATGTCTAAAATATCATAGAATTTTTTTTAATCGTTGGAAAATCCCACCGTCAAATTATATTTTCCGAGTTTAAACGAAACAAATAAAACCTCCAATTATATTCGAATTGTTCATTTGTATCAGTAATTTATGAATTAAAATCTTTAGTTTTTTTTTTCTTCATTTTTCCCCTAAATCATAGGACTATTTTTTTTAAAATAAAAATGCCAATGTTGTTCGGATACTTGATGAAAATTGATTGTTGTAAAAAATCCCATTTGGCTAGCTCTTATGTGGTTCACAAAATTTAGAGATATTTTTCTTTTATTATATATTAATTCATGATATTGAAATGCCAATAATTGATAGTGAAATGCCCAACAATCTTTCCTTTCTAGTGTTTGTGGTGTTTATTTTCTTGTGTCATTATGTCATGAAAATAACTAATAACACAATATAATTATTAATTTATTTATTAAAGCATATTTATATATATATATGAATTTGTACTTTGATCATTTATCCGTGCAGAGGGGAGAAAGCATTTTGCAGTGCAGAGTGCAGGGACAAACAAATTAGAAGTGATGATCTCAAAGAGAATTATGGATCCGAAGCCAGGAAACAGCTTGATTACTTAGTGTCTCCCTGTTCCGGGCCGCCGCCGATCTTCGCCGGAGTTGCCGTGGCATGTGCAAATTTTTAAAAATATTAAATAATAAATAAGAAATACAAAACATAAGTTGGTATAGCCAACACACAAGGGAGAGATAAAAGATAGCAGGGCAAGAAAATTGCAATGGGGTAAGAGATTTTGTTACTAAAAAGTTTGGCAATATGTTTGAAATATGAACTGAACCTAATGAGACATGAATATGCATTTTCAATATAGAAATAATCATCAGTTATATTTATAATTATTTTTGCCTGCTTTTTCATACCTTTAGTTTGTGGTAATAATAATCATTAGTGAAATTTGTTTGTCTATTAGCCATACATTAAGAACAGAAAAATCACAATAATTTGGATTTGAAGTCAAGAAAAGATAAACTTGGAATTAAATTTCTAATTTTAGAAGCAAGATGTTGATGCCTATAGGCTAAGTAAATGAGTATAGATAAACATAAAAAATAGTCTTAGGTGAGACGAGCATAACACATCATTCATGTCATGGGTCCAGGGTCTGACCTCCATATCCTAAATTCGAATCCAAATAATATGTTAGTCGGAGGTTTTATTTGCTCCGCTTAAACCCGAAAGAGGTGGTTTGACGGTAGGGTTACCTACGATTTAAAAAAAAAAATATCATTCATGTGCTCAACCAATAAAATCTTGTCACGTTTATATTCATTTTAAAATAAACTAATCACAATTGTGATAATAATTACGAGAGAAAATTTAATACATTTTAAACGAATTTAAATGGAGTGGTCCCATTCAGACTAATTACTCAAAAACCAACAGAAATTCCCATAAACAAACCAAATCAAACAAACAAAATTTTCCATTAAGTGTAGTCGATTACATGACACTATTGACGTTATTGTGCTCTAGCCAGAATCATTGTCTTATTAAACTCAATAAAGTATAAGTTTTGGTTTAAGATTTATGTTCATGTAAACTTAACATTACAATTATTAGCCAGTTTCCTAAGCTCTGTTTATTCATTACTCACCTCTAGTTACATATTTCTGAACCATCAAATTAAGACAACACTCACTCACCACCATCAAAATTTATAACTGTTCTTATGCAA
Source organism: Zanthoxylum bungeanum (assembly GCA_019454045.1). NCBI lineage: Eukaryota > Viridiplantae > Streptophyta > Magnoliopsida > Sapindales > Rutaceae > Zanthoxylum > Zanthoxylum bungeanum. The sequence goes on from SKCR01030513.1 coordinate 12,445, forward strand.
CGGACACATAATTTTATAAGAAGTTTAAAAAAGGACAATACAATGTGGTTAATGATACCTGTAACTTTAACAAGAAAGAATGGTGGTGTTTCAACTGTGATCGACCAAAGCTGTATGTGGTTGCAATTCCAGAAGTGATCTAAGCAGTTGCACTTGCCAATTCCTTTGCAGGTGTTGCCGGAACAATTTTCTGGGGCTGTAGGCACACAAGCAAAAGATCAAAGTAAAAATGAAGTTCCTCGATTTATGATAACAGAATACTTGTGAATACTTGTTTAGGTTCGGTTTGGACTTTTAGGAACATAAGATTAGAGACACACAAGGTTTCTGATGCTTCTCTTGTTGGAACAACATTTTTAGCTAATTATAAGATAAAAAATCCAGTAATTTGACAACATAGCTTAACCTTAAAACTAGAAATTGCCATACCATTGATAAAAACTAAAAATGAGGCCTATTGTTTTCAGTCGATTTCCTTTGGTTTCTCTAGGGTTTCAGTAAACAGCTTCAATTGTACAGAAAAGGAACTGTTAGGAACAAAGAACACACTAAGAATATTTATGTTCAGGGTTATTAGTTGCTTACAGCTTGTAACTCCTGCTCATGCTTTGGAATGAAAGCAGTGTCAACCTTCAACCTTGCCATTTTTGAATTCCTGTGAGAAGCAGAATTTGGCAAATTAGGCAGATCTAGCAAATTCAAACCAAACAAATGGTCTTTAAGTAGACGACGCAGATGCACAGGACAATCAAATAATAGTTTACTTACCTCAACATCAAGGATAAGTTTATGGTATTCAATGGTTGCAGGAACACCTGGAAAATATGAGTTAAAAGAAAGTTATAGGATTAGCTGGGAAATATAATAGATAAAACTGAACTTTGAAAGATTGCTACGTGATGGACCAACATGCATGTAGAAAAGGGTAGGACTCCTACAGGTGTATGGTGCAAAATGAGCAAAAATGCCCACGTCAAACTTTTTCACTGAACTATTATTAGCATTATAAGACAAATGCTTTTCAAAATTTAAGCTTCCTTTTTCTATAGGAAGCAAATAAATTAAGACACCTTTCCAAAGTATATAGATTTACTCGTAATAATAGTGTCATCAAGATCCCTCTTCATGTGCTCAATTGCCTTTTCTCTTGTTGGAGCCCATTAGATAAGCTACAATAAATGTCAAGTTTGCTCAATTAGTGAGAAGACCCATGTCAAAGCTTGAACTTTTAGAGTCAGACAAGTAATAAAAATTAGCATAGTAACTTCATATGATGAAATTAGCTCAGTAGAAATAGGATATCAACTGCAAATAAAAACAGCGGTAAGGCAAAAAGGGGTAAACGAAAAACAATTCCATATGGAAATTACTTATTACTGTATTTATACTATATCCACGACAAACATCAAAGAAGGCAACAAAGATATCAAAGAGTGAAAATGTCTATTGTACATAAATCTCTCACTTAATCCCCATGCCATATTAATATTTCTTATTCCTCCCATTTACTCTGTTTCTTATTTTGTCATAATTCATAAATGTCATATGTTTAGGGTCCAGACATTTTTAACTTATCATGGAAAGCAATAGTAGATAGAAACAACGCTCGTAAGGAGTCCGATCAGAAACTTTTTCATCCAGTTGGATTGAGGTTTAGTTGTATTTGGGAGTTTTGTAGGTGGTAGCTTTTGTGTCTGTTCATGAGTATTTGATTAGATTTATTTTAAAGCATAGCATGACTGGTAATTATGTCCTCTCTCCACCTACGTGTGCCAAGTTTGAACCCCATACCTTTTGTATCAACTCGAGATTTTATCAACTAAACTAGTTGACACCCGTAAATAAATATTATAAACCCTAGAAGATAATCAAGTGAAAAACATATTAACATGTTAATATCTAACGCCCCCAAGGGGTGTGGCTTGGTGGCAAAGAACTTAGGACTTGGTTGCTAGGTCCTGGGTTCGAGTCCAGAGGGTGCATTTCTTGTAAGAACCTGAGGTAGTCGGGGTTTTACCTGCTCCGTTTAAGCTCGGGTCAGGTGGTTTGGCGGCTGAGTTTCCAACGTTTCCCAAAAAGAAATGTTAATATCTAACAACGCAAAAGAAACTCTCCTTTATGTGCGACAAAAGCACATATTGCACTGAATCACGTGAGCTAATTAAACATATTAAACATATGATGTCACACATAATATGAGTGTTGACCTTTTATTATTGATTTTGATGATAATAAATCATGTATCAAGGGTATAATGGTAAATGCACTTTTTAAGTGGATGGAAGAATAATCATAAAAAAGGAGCTCAAGATTAAAGAAAACCAAGATAGAGCTCAACAAGTTTCAAGATTGAAGAAGACTAATTTAAGTGAACTTTCTTATCAATCTTGTAAAGCATTTTGATTATTGAATACGCATGTTAAGCACTTATGAGCTCATTAAAACATATCATATGCATAACACTCATCATTTAAGTTAAAACTTGTTTTTACAAAAAAAACTCATTTGTAAGGATTCTAAACTTTGGGGCCAAATCCGTAATTTCTTAAAAGTTTTGAAATCATGAATTTGATCATTTTTCCAGCCTTTGTGGTCCTAATTGTATTTCTTAATATTGATGAGAAATGGTCCTTTCAAAAGGTTTCAAAACTATTGGGCAAAATTGTAAAATCATTAAAGTTTTGAAAATGGACTAAATTGAAATTAGCCAATCGGCTAACCGATTGTTTTAATCGGTTAACCATAGTGTCAGTTATAGATTTTTGGAGTTATAGCGGCTATTTTTCTTTCTATCTATAAATACAAGAGTTGGTGTCGTTTGGAACTTCTTCAATCACTTTTATTTTGTTCATTGATCATATATTGAAGTGTTCTTGAGCTCTCACTTGCTTTCATATATAATCAAACAAAAATTGCTCTTAAACTTGTGTATATACTCATTTGAGGAGTTTTGTGCCTGTGATAACTTTGTTTATCACTTTATTTGTAATCTTTGAGAGATTAGAGTGTTGGGAAACACTTGAGGCTATATTGTGAGTGTGGGAAACACTTTGAGTGTAGTTAGACACTTGTGAAAGTTGGATTGGCACCATTTAAGCCAATTGGTTGTAAAAGGTTTGATTCACACCCTTGAAGTGAATTGGATCATCTTCGAGCCCGTAGAGAAGATTGTAAAGGTTTGATTGACACCTAGAAAGCCAATTGGTGTAGTGAATCCTCGAGCAGATAGCTTAGAGACATGGACATAGGCAGGTTTGGCGGACCACGTAAAAATTACGTGTGCATCTCTAACTATCTCTCCTACTTAAATTTGCTTATATCGTTGTTTGTTGAAACATTGATTGTGGGCCTAGTTGAATTATTGTTGAGATTACATATTAATCGTGATTGTTGTTGAGAAAATAGATAGAATTGATATATTAGGCGTGTGAGGATTGAATTGGAGTAGAATTGGAAGTGTTTAGCATTATAATTTTTAAATTTCCAATTCACTCTTCTCTTGGGTTGTTTAGCTATACCTAGCTAGAATTTCACTGAGCATATTGAATCTGCATGTGTATTAGCAACTGGAATACACTTAGGGGTGTACAAAAACCAGCACAACCTGCACAATTTGGGTTGTGATGAGCGGAAAATATATCAATATTTACTACCTCTTTTACTTAATATTTTGTTTAGTTTCTCGGGTTTGATAAACGTTTTGATGTGTTTTAGTTTATTTTGTAGATAAAATATTATTGGGACATAATGAAATCATTTAGGATGAAATGTGGGTCAAATAAGGGCAAAAATTGGATTTGACATATTAATTTTGGAGATTGGAAACTTGAAAAGGCGTTTCAACGAAGTACAGTTTTTGAAATTCCAGTTTTGCGCATCTGTCGTATTTTGGGCATAACTTTTTACTCTGCTATCGGATTGAGCTGATTCAAGTTCCAGATTAAAGAAAACTCAAAGATCTACAACTGTGAAAGACAAAATAATTTCGAATTCTGAAGATTTCATGCCCGAAATTGATGAACCATCCAGAAGTGTGTTGTGTGTAATTATTAAAGTCATTTTCAAAGCCAAAAATAAATTAATAAATAAATAATAAAAATTATCAAATCACCACCAAACATGATAAACAATTAGTGGAGCAATTAATAATGGATTTGGTGGATGATTTGATGAAGGCAAAATTTTGCCTATAAATACCAAGCCATTTCATTTGTAAATTCATACTTTCTTCTAAGGAATTCCTTAAAAATACTAAGAAGATTGTATCTTGTTTGTTTATTTACAGCTTTTAGTAATTAATTTCCGCTTTCGCACTTTCTTTTCTTTACTTTTCAGTTTTTACTTTCCGCAATTTACTTTTACGCACAATACTTTTCTTTTTTTAATTTTCAGTTTTTACTTTTCAGTAATGAGTAGGTAACTCCCCTTTGCTGGGGTAAAAGGTAAAACTTTTATTACTAATATTTAGATTAATCTCCATTAATTATAATATATAAACTAGTTAAAACCTGACTTAACGAGGATACCGCCATATTGGTCGGTTGGTAATTATTTAAATTGGTTTTAACCTGACTAAACTGGATACCGCCTGATTGGTCGGTTGGTAATTAATTATTAATTTGACTTAATCTGGATACCGCCTATATGGCTGGTTGGTAATTATCATGCAAAGTTAACATATTATATTAAGGGAGATATCTAAAATAGAAGTAATAAAAGTGGATCATTTTACCTCAGCATTTTCTTTTATTGTACTTTTACTTTATTTACTTTTCAGCAATTTACTTTCAACATTTACTTTCAGCATTAACTTTCAGCAATTTACTTTTCAGCAATTTACTTTCAACATTTAATTTTCAGTAATTTACTTTCAGCATTTACTTTTCAGCATTTAATTTTCAGTATTTAATTTCAGCATTTACTTTCCGTCATTTACTTTTCAGCAATTTATTTTTTAGCATTTTACTTTATGTCTTTTATTTTATTTAAGTTTTTACTAGTCCTAGTTATGCGTCGTAACTAAGTTAGTTATCTAGGGTTGTGATGAATTCTAATATCACCGGTTTATAAGGGGTTATTTTATAGTTTGGGTAATTTAAAGGTTTACTTATTAAGTTTTAAACTTAATGCTTCTTGTTGTCTGATCACCAATAAGATTGATGTGGTAAATCTAAAATAAACTTGACAAATGAATTTTAGGTTTCAGCCTTAGACTTAATAGCCCACGATTTTCCTTGAGGATAGATAACCCTTTAATAGATTTCCTTACAGAATAGACATATACCTGTCGGACGGGGTAGCCATAATTGGAACTTAAACTTAATGAATCCAGGTAATTTGGTTGACATAGACATATGGTTTAATTGGGTTAAACTGGGTATTTACGTCTGACCATCGACAGAGTCTTTCGCATAATTTCGTGTTCCAGGTTAGTAAACCAATTTATTACACAAACATAAAATAATTACTTCATCTTTTAAAAGATATTAGAAAGATTCACAACCCTAGATCTTTGAGTCTTTTGTTATTTTCCTTTGTTTATTTTATTTATTTTAATTAAGGAAAACCACATTCAACCAATCAAACAATCATTCTCTTCTCTATTTAATTAGATATTTGTAAATAAATAGATTCAACAATTAATAACAACAGTAGGAATTAAGTCATCGTGGGATCGATATTTTTATACTACTTGAACGATACGTGCGCTTGCGTTATACGTGTGTGTTTACGCCGGTCAGGTTGGGTTGGGAAAATTAATTCACCCAGTCTGGTTGAATTTTCCCAACACGCTAACTCGCATATTAATTTTTTTTTTGAATATAAATTATATTAAATCAAATTAAGAGTATAAAAAAATAAAGATAAAGTGCAAAAAAATCCTAGTTAGGCAACCCCATGCACCCCATTTTCTCGTATATTTTGCATGGCTGGGTATCTGGCTATTTGGTTTGATAATTGATTGTATTTATGGATAATAGCATATTTGCCCATTTCTATTTGGTTTGATCATAGATAGTATTTTGAAATTTTTAATAAAAACAATGATAATAGGCCTTTGGAATAATCCCAACCTGCAATTATTTAGGTGGGTTTGGATTTTCAAAGGGTTGGGTTGGGTTGAGTGTTTTTCCAATCCACATTAAGTGCGGATTAGATGATTGAGTGCCAATCCAACCCAACCCAACCCGTCCTTTGCACACTCCTAAATACCACCCATGCAAATAAGCATGCCTTGTCGGCACATGATGAGATAAACTGCAACTGCTCATACATGATACATACACCAAGCCACATAGCAAAAACAAAAACAAGTATAGGGAAGAATATGAAAAACCTTTTCAAGATGGGAATCATAGCTGGGAGAAACCACATAATCAGGACAAACATGGCTATCCATTCTGAAAATTGGCCACCAGACGGCAAGTATGCTGTTATTCTCCCTGTTTTTCAAGAAGAATAACATGAGTAATTAGATTAGAGCCTGTGTGATGCCCGAGTTTATTTTGATTTTATATTTATAATTTGTGATTTTAGTATTTTTCCTTTTATATCAGCTTACGAATAATGTTTTACAATCTTTTTTTTTTAATGGGAGTATCTCAGTGATTATGACATAAGCTTTTGAAAACCAATACTCATATCTAGCCAATTCAATCCAAGTATTGTATTTGCATTACACATAATGTATACACACGCAGATAAAAAAGGTTAGGCATTAAGACTATGGTTTAAATAATACAAAAATGATTTTTTAAATTAAATTCGCAATCCATGCAATTAAAATTTCATAGAACTTGATCAAAACATCACCTCTATACCCATCAGGCCATCACTGCAGCTGAGCCACAACCTCAAAAGGAAGACAAACCAACATAAGATAAAAATCAAAGCCAGAAATTTTATACAAATAATTCCTTCCACTAATAGTCTCCGACAAAGTTTTTTACCAAAGAGCTTGACATGATCTCTAGATTGCACATTAATCCTATCAAATGCTGACCGTGGAAACAAATTCAATAATAAAATGTAAGATATTGTGTATTTTTTAATTAAACAAAGGGAAAAACACTTAATTTGTAAATTCAGCCAAAGACTTGCGAAAATAAATAAATAATCTTATAAGGTTATTTAGTAATTAATATGAAACAATGTACCATTAAATTCATTGAATTTTCAAGTGTTATTAATAGTTAATTAATTAGCAATTATTAATAATGATAAATTTAATAATTGTATAATTAAATTCATTAAATTTTCAGCAATTCAAGGGAAACAATATATCATTAAATTCATTGAATTTTCAAGTATTATTAATAAATAATAAATTAAGAATTAGCAATTAACAAATTTAGTAATTAATAATTTAATAAACCAATGAAAGATCATAATTTCTCTTGAATCAAGGGGAGAGCTCTATTAGGTTTTGTTTTATAGTAGTATATAGATATAGATATAGATATAGATAGATATATAGATTTGGAGAAAGTGGGAAAGAGAACTACCCCAACCTTTTTCATTTTTTTTTCCTGTTTATACTTTCTCTTGCGTTTCAAAAAGCCTTGTAGGTTTGATACAGATGAATAGATGCACTATTATAACGTACTAATTCCAAACAATGAGAAAAGAAAATGTGAAGACAGAAACCTAATGAAATAGACAAAACTAGAAAATGAAATTAATTCCGAAGTCATATCATGGTGATTAAATATTACATCCAGATAAGAAAAAAGAAAATGTGAAGATGGAAACCTAATTGAATTTTTTATTTACATTTTTTTAAATTTTTCCTATCAAGCTGTATCAGATCAAGGCACAAAATTTTGAGAGGAGAAATATCGACCTTGATCATCACAAGAAATCCTATCTCATGGGCTAGCTTGACAGCTTCCTCCGTGCTCTGCAATGAAAATTAGAAACAACAATATTTACTAAATATTCACAAAATTTCCTTCTTGTCCCTACTTGGAGCCAAGTGTGATACCTGTAACAATCCATCACTCCCTGGCATGGTAGGAACACCTGCATTCTTCATTGTTTCCCTAGCAGTTGATTTGTCACCCATATTGCGGATGCTGTCAGGCTGCAAAACCAAAAATTCCACTTTTTTGATCAAATACGGGAGCAAGAAATAACTACAAGAATCACTTTTTAGTACAGCCTTCATGAGCTAAATAAAGGATGGTCCACGAGACTTCCTACACTGGGCTGTGGGGAGGATTCAATATATACGCAGCCTTACCCTTGCCTCTTTTGATAAAGAGGCTGTTTCCGCGACTCGAACCTATGACCTCCAGGTCACAATGAAATAACCTTACCGTTATACCAAGGTTCATCATTCTTGAGCTAAATATTACTACCAATTCTTTCTCTAAAACATACAGGTCACATAACCATAAAAAGGAAAATTTCCTAGTAATTTCTACCAAATTTCCACACATGCACCAGTTTTGTTATTTAAGCTTCTTATTCTAAAAGTACTACCTGCTTGTCAAAATAACAGTAAAGAAATAGAGCTACTCTCTTGAAAGAACAAATACTAAATTAACAATTTTCAATTGTAGGGCTTCCTGATTTCTAGTACTTACATTTGGACAGATAATGTTAATTCCGTGCTCTCTGCACATTTCAACAAAAACTGCATTCTCAGCCAGGAACCAGTATCCAGGATGCAACATTGTACATCCTCGACTAATAGCAGCAGATAACACATTTGGAATCAATAAATACCTGCAAAAAGGGCAATTTAATGAACATGTTATTTCATAATGTAGTGCACAATGAAATGAAACATCCCCATGAAGCAAATACAAAAGATGGGCAAATGGGCAGAGGTGGCCCTGAGTTTTTAAAGCTATGTGGTCTTTTACCCATAAAAAGAGAATTTTTTGAGAGGATATTAACTTTTGGGGGCCTCACTTTGGCCCAAATTTGCAGCCAATCAGCCGCCTGTGTGGGCTATCCCAAGGCCAGCACTGGCAAAAGGGCGATTTACGATTGGTTCTGACTTCTGAGTGCCAATTTCGTATGTATTTCCTATAAATACTTTTGTATATATTTTATTAATGAATAAAATAGACAGTTTCTTTATATAAATTTTGATTTTCCGTGATCCGCTGCGTTTACCTGAATTACCGCCCTAAAACCCCAACTTCACCAATGCAAAACAGATTCGTCAGCCAATTTAACATGAAGAGCACCCATATCAATAATGAAGTAAACAGCAATTTCACCTCTATTGGCCACCAGAATCTTCTCCTGACGACACGTCACATTAAGAGCTCCGCCGCCGCGCCTTTTTAACTCAGTACCAACTCGACCATAGGAACCAGAAGCCTCCACTACTTGCCTCCGAAAGCTCAGCCTACTTCCCGCCATAAAGCTACATTGCGACCTCCTCAAAATCCCCTTTCGCCTCCCAACAAACAAACCCTGAAATTTTTTTTTATTTTTTTTATCAACAAGAATAAATAGAGTGACAGACTTCACATTTGGTTAGAAATTAACGGACATGAGATACGGCGGGAGAAGTGGTGTCAGATTTAATCATGGAAATGGAGGCGTCCATCGTGTTACTCAACTCAATGTAGAGAGGTAATGATCTGAATTCTGAAAGGGGGACATAGGATTTTGTTTAATATATGATTTTTTTTTAAAGATATAAATCATACTACTAATAAATAATAATTATATTTTTTTTCCTTAAATTTTTTATTATAAAAAAAAATATTTAAAATATTATTTAAAGAATGGACTCACATTTAGTTTATGTCATTAATTTTGAGTCTTTTTTTTTTCTCAATTAATATTAAATAACTTAAATATTTTAACATTTGTTCAAAAATAGTAAAAGATTATTTTAAAATTAGAAATAAATGACATAATTAATAAAAAAATATTTAACAATAGATATTAAAACTTGTATTTTTTTTAAAATTATAAGGATTAGAATTTATTATTTGCAACAAAAATAATAAATTATGCCCAATTAGAACAGCTCATAACCAAGTTACTCAAGAGCCCATCTTAGAATTAAGTAGGAAATTATAATTTTTTAAGTAGGAAACATAGTAAATTAAGTAGGAAATTATTTATGGTCCAAGTTAGAGGTGGCCGGCGGTTCGGTTCAGTTCTGAACCAGAACCGGAGTTCGGTTCCGGTTCCATTCATTTTTTTTATTGCTTTATTGAAAATAAAAAATTGAGATTAATAAAATAATATAATTTAAAATTAAGAATTTGAATTTATATAATAAACTTACAATTACATCACATAATTACATTAAATTACAAAAAAAAAATTCCTATCTAAACAAATAAAAAAAATTAAATTAAAGAGCTTGAACTTAAATTTTTAAAAACTTAAGTTGCCTACGTATCCTCCAAGGGTGAGAGGAATCAAAGCTCACGTAGTTCCATTACATTTTAAAAATATTTCCCATTGTAATTTTACAATTATTTAAATATTTAATTATCAATCATCATTCGTGCATGTTGATCATTCAGCTCCAGTTCTGCTTGCACTTGCAGATGCATTATCGAACAAGTCTTCAAATTCATCAGGGGCATCTTGTTGTTGCCTCAGATCAGCTCGGGTCCAATCATCCACACATGATGTGCTTCTAGAGTACTTGGATATTGACCGGCGTAAACACACACGTATAACGCAAGCGCACGTATCGTTCAAGTAGTATAAAAATATCGATCCCACGAGGACTTAATTCCTACTGTTGTTATTAATTGTTGAATCTATTTATTTACAAATATCTAATTAAAGGGAGAAGAGAATGATTGTTTGATTGATTGGTTGAATGTGGTTTTCCTTAATTAAAATAAATAAAATAAACAAAAGAAAATATTAAGGAAAATAACAAAAGACTCAAAGATCTAGGGTTGTGAATCATTCTAATATCTTTTAAAAGATGAAGTGATTATTTTATGTTTGTGTAATAAATCAGTTTACTAACCTGGAACACGAAATTATGCAAAAGCCTATGTCGATGGTCATACGCAAATACCCAGTTTAACCCAATTGAACCATATGTCTATGTCAACCAAATTATCTGGATTCATTAAGTTTAAGTTCCAATTATGGCTACCCCCGCCCGACAGGTATATGTCTATCCTGTAAGGAAATATATTAAAGGGTTATCTATCCTCAAGGAAGATCGTGGGCTATTAAGTCTAAGGCTGAAACCTAAAATCCCTATGTCTAGTTCATTTTAGATTTACCACATCAATCTTATTGGTGATCAGACAACAAGAAGCATTAAGCTTAAAACTTAATAAGTAAACCTTTAAATTACCCAAACTATAAAATAACCCCTTATAAACCGGTGATATTAGAATTCATCACAACCCCAGATAACTAACACATAACTAGGGCTAGTAAAAACTTAAATAAAATAAAAGACATAAAGTAAATGCTGAAAAGTAAATGACGAAAAGTAAATGCTGAAAGTAAATTGCTGAAAAGTAAATGCTGAAAGTAAATTGCTGAATAGTAAATAAAGTAAAAGTACAATAAAAGAAAATGATGAGGTAAAAAGATCCACTTTTATTACTTCTATTTTAGATATCTCCCTTAATATAATATATTAACTTTGCGTGATAATTACCAACCAGCCATATAGGCGGTATCCATATTAAGTCAAATTAATAATTAATTACCAACTGACCAATCAGGCGGTATCCAGTTTAGTCAGGTTAAAACCAATTTAAATAATTACCAACCGACCAATATGGCGGTATCCTCGTTAAGTCAGGTTTTAATTAGTTTATATATTATAATTAAGGGAGATTAATCTAAATATTAGTAATAAAAGTTTTACCTTTTACCCCAGCAAAGGGGAGTTACCTACTCATTACTGAAAAGTAAAAAACTGAAAATTAAAGAAAGAAAAGTATTGTGCGTAAAAGTAAATTGCGGAAAGTAAAAACTGAAAAGTAAAGAAAAGAAATTGCGAAAGCGGAAATTAATTACTGAAAGCTGTAAATAAACAAACAAGATACAATCTTCTTAGTATTCTTAAGGAATTCCTTAGAAGAAAGTATGAATTTTACAAATGAAATGGCTTGGTATTTATAGGCAAAATTTTGCCTCCATCAAATCATCCACCAAATCAATTATTAATTGCTCCACTAATTGCTCCACCAAATCCATTATTAATTGCTCCACTAATCTCTTATCATGTTTGGTGATGATTTGATAATTTTTATTATTTATTAATTATTTATTTTTTGCTTTGAAAATGATTGAAAGTGACTTAAATAATTACACACAACACACTTCAGGATGGTTCATCAATTTCGGGCATGAAATCTTCAGAATTAGAAATTATTTTGTCTTTCAAAGCTGTAGATCTTTGAGTCTTCTTTAATCTGGAACTTGAATCAGCTCAATCCGATATCGGAGTAAAAAGTTATGCCCAAAATACGACAGATGCGCAAAATTGAAATTTCCAAAACTGCACTTCGTTAAAACGCCATTTCAAGTTTCCAATCTCCAAAATTAATATGTCAAGTCCAATTTTTGCCCTTATTTGACCCATATTTCGTCCTAAATGATTTCATTAAGTCCCAATATTATTTTATCTGCAAAATAAACTAAAACATATCAAAACGTTCATCAAAACTCAAGAAATTATACAAAATATTTGGTTAAATGAGTGGGAAATAGTGATATAAATACCACTCATCAGATATAATGAAGACCGTCTGACTTCTAATATATTGTCTCTGATGCTAAAGGCTCGCTCAACCGCAACGGTGGAAACATGTGCTGCCAATATCTCTTTAACAATAATTGATAATACATGATATACATTTTGATGTCGGTTCCACAATTCAAGGATTTGAAAATTTTTACTACCTAAACATTCAGTTGAAAACTTAAAATTTGTCGATAAATAATTATCTAATTCCGGATTATTAGTCGTGTTATCCCTATGTTTTTTATTGCGTTGTAATAACCAACGATCACCTGCACTAAGTCTAGATTCCATTACGGTCGTTTCGCTACTACTAGATTGTCCTACTGATTGCAAGTTATATCTTCTAACATAATTATTAAATAACTCTATTAAATCAATTTTTATTTTATTATTATTCTTGTAATATCAACTTCATCTGATATTCCTAAATATCCATAGTAAGCGGGTAAAGCACTATTCAAACCTTCTAATTTAAATCTAGGATCAAAAACAGCAGCAATAAGATAAAGTAAATGAATGTCTCTAAAATAATTCAACCATTTTCGTTTCATAACATTAATAACTTCAAACAAAATAATATCATTAGGATCACTACTATCAACATGCTCATCGAGAGTTCCAACAATATTCAAACTTTCAAGAATAAATAAATGTGATGTAGGATAATAAACTCTGCTAAAAATTAGTGTAGCATCATTAAACACTTTTAAAATCTCTAAAAAAATTCACAAATTTCCCATTGACTAGGAAAAAGTGTGATATGTTGAACATTTTGAGGAAAAAACTACATAATCCATTTTTGTATTGCAAAGCTTGACATAAAAGAAAATAAGTTGAATTCCAACGTGTTGGAACATCTCGTAAAAATTTTATTGGTTTAATACCATTAAATTTACAAAACTTGGCCCATTCTCTCCTAACTTGGGTTGTCACATTTGACATTGTGTTCTCCGATGAGCTTGCCATTAGAGAATTGAGAATGATAAGTTGTAATTTGTAATTTGTAAATGAGAGAATTGAGAATAAGAGAATTGTAAGAATTGAGAGAATTGAGAATTAAGAAATTGGTGTGTTGAAATTATGAAAAATCACTCATATTTATATATTTTTAGAATATTTTTGTGATACCTAAAATGCCCCTAAAATTAACCATTTTATTACCGTTATTAGGGGTAATTTGGGAAATCCCAAATTTTTTTTGGGACTTTAGGGCAGGGAGCAAACGGCTACTAGCCGTTGGGCTGGATCTGTCCTCCAACGGCTAGTAGCCGTTGGGAGACATTGGAACCCTAGGGTTCCATCTAGAACCGTATGGTTCTGGTTGGAACCGGTTGGAACCGCTAGAACCGTTCGGTTCCAGCGGTTCCAACCGGTTCGATTCCGGAACCGGAACCAGAACCGATTGGAACTGAAACCATCCGGTTCCAACCGGTTCGGAACCGAAATTTTGGCCGGGTCTAGTCCAAGTCTTTCCTCCATCAACACCCCACCTGAAGTGCATGAAGTTGATTAGTATTTGGAGGAAATTGACAGAAAACACAAAAACTTTGAGGATGGGTGGAGGAAGTTAGCAAGACACGCAGAACATGAGCAGGAAATTGAGAAGCAATTTTAGGAAGTTATTTCCATGAGCCATTAAATCCAAAGAGGAGCACATAGGAAATGCCTCTCTAACACATCGATCAAAAAACTCAAAACATGTCAATTTTCAATTACTCTATATAATTAGTTAACTCTGTAGTTAATTTTCTTTCAAGCATTCCTCTGTAATTTTATATTTCAATTCTAGTGAAGATTTTCAATTCTTGTAAAACTCTGTTTCTCAATGCTCTATAATTTTAAGTCTCAATTGTATTGAAATTTTTGTTCTAGTAACTTTTAATTCTTAGTCTATTAATAATATCCTCCTAAATTCTAATTGATTATCTCTTGCAGGCTTTGGAGAACTCTTAGTTTTTACGATCGTCTAATAGAAGTCTTTTTTTACGTTAAGGATTCACTCATTTGGCACGCGCACGCACAATCTAACTTTTGGAGCCAACAGTGTTTTTGACATGCCCGGTGGAACTCGCTAGCATGATACCTCCAAAGATGAGAAGTAACGTTGAAAAGATGTTGCCACAACTGATGTGGAGGTTGCTCCTACAATAATAGGGCAGATGACAAGAATGAATCGTTCCACACATGGTGGAACAAATTGAGAGAAACTTGACTCCTCTTGAAATCCACAGCCAGGACAACCAAACTCCAGCATGAACTATTGTTGGAGCCTCATGAGATATATGTTCACCCAACAATTTCAGTACTGATCTGGCTATTTTTGCAGATATAGCTAGGAGGATGGAGGCAACTTAAGATGTAATAACAAAGAGCCAAGAGAAAATCTTGTAGACCTAAGAAATGATGGAACAACATATGTCAGGGAAAACTTCCAGGAATGAGAGGAAAAAAAGGCAGAAAGCAATTTCTAAGCCAGTTAAGTAGGAGGAATTCAGAGGGGAATCCTTTAGAGGATCTTAGGAAACACATGGCATGTCTGTCATTGTGGGCCAAATACTCACCCCCTTCTCCTCCAGTGGAAGATAAATACCAGCATCCTCATAGGAGAGAAGAAGTGAGAGGATTTATTGTAAGGGTTTTCGGGAAAATACCCGGGTTACGCAGCGGAATGCGGGAAAATCAAATTCTCTCATTTCTTTAATTTTTCTTGGGTAGTTAAAATAAAATTATTTATTGCAATCACTCAATACTCAAAAACATAAATTTTAACCAAGAAATCATAATTTCAGTTAATTACCATATTACCCCAAAACTTTCTATTTTAATCATTTGAGTCCTAAGTTGTTCAAAACAATATTAGGTGACTTCCAATCACAACCAAAATGATTTGTACATCAAATATACATTAAAACATAAATCTGAAAAATTTTCCAGATTTTTTGATAATTACAGAAATGCCCCTAAATTTTGCATTTTGATCATTTTAGTCCTAATTTGTTAAATACATAATTAGGTGATTTCAAATCACTACCAAAATGATCTATACATGTCTTATACATGAAAATATAATTTTCAACCCAAGAAAACTAATTTTTCAAAAATTTCGGAGAGGTCCCCATATTTTTCAAGAATTTACAATTTGTCATTTTTGTTCAAAACATGTCAAGATCAAATCCAAAAATTTTCAAATTTAATATACATCATATATACATCAAATTACATCACATATATGAAAAGACCCGGAGTGGGTTATGTACCATAATTTTACAATTTCAACAATTTGACAAATTAACACTAAATTAATTAAATTCAACACTTTAGTTAATTCTCACCACACCAAACAAGTCTCACCATCATGAAACAACACAAGAAAAATTTTAGGTCATTTATGAGTGGCTAAGTAACTCTAGAATGGCAACTTACCATCAAATGGCAAAAAAGAATGCTTAAAAAACAATTTCATGCAATCTTAATATATATACTGTTAGGGTTGGTGCTCGGAGTGCCAATCCGGATCGTATTTATGTTCGATTCATAAATACGAGCGATTCAATTTTCCATAATATTACTAATTTAACGGTATCACCCTTGTCTTTTATACGCTTATTCGATCTAATTGCGATCAGATATCTGATTACGAATAGATCGAAATTGAATCTGGTTCAGTGATACGTGTATATTAGACAAAGACCCTAAGATTTACAGTATAGTGCGCAGTTACTGTAGGGGTTTTATTGCGGAAATCCGATAACGCATCGGAATAGTGGAAAATCAAAATTTTCCGATTTCAAAATTTTTTTTCGGATTAATAAAATAAACTAATTTATTTTATTATCCAATAATCAAATTATGAAATAAAACACTATGAATCAAATTTATGTGAATTTACCGAATTACCCCTAAACAAACATTTTGATTATTTTTAATCCGAAATTGTTCAAAATAATTTTGAATGATTCTAAATCAATTCTAATATGAATTTAACATATCCCAAATGTCAAATACAATTAGCAAATTAAATTTCCCAAAAATAGCCCAAGGCCGTGAGCTACCAAAATTTGGAAGTGGTCTTTGCACTTTCTATGTTCAAAATACATCAAGTTGAAATCCAATTAATATAAGATTTCATCTGTATCTTATACACATCAAAATACACAACATAAATTAAAAACCCCAAATTTGGAAGTGGTCATAAACCCTAATTTTTCAATTTCTACAAATTGGACAAATTAGACCAAATTAACAAAATCCAATACTTCAATCATGTTTCTTTCATTCAAAACAAGTCTCAACACAATGAAATAACTATAGATCAAATCTAGGTCATTTAAGAGTGAGTCAACAACTCTAGATTAGCAACAAAGTTCTAAAACCATGAAAAGAATGCTAACAAGCTTATTAGCAACATCATTTCAACTTCATACATGCTTAACCCCTTCATCAAAATTTCATCCATCAAAAGCAAAAATAATAAAGAATTGAAAAACTTAAGAACATCACAAGATGTTTCCAAGAACAAGAGGAACATTTTTCTCTCTAATGGCAAGTTGGAAATACTTACTTAAATCCAAGCTTTCTTTGATTTTTCCTTTTCTTTCTCTCTAGCTTCTTTGCTTTCCTTTAATGGAGTTTTGATAAAGTGTTTCAAGTTTTTGGAACCCTAAAATTAAAAGAAACAATATATACTCCCACTTTTTGCCTTGGTCGAAAATATAGCATATATAAATATCAAGATATTTATTTTTGTTTCAATTAATTTCAACTTTATCAACTTGTCCACTTGGTTGAAATGATCATTACACTTTAATGAATAATTCAAACAAGTCAACAATTGCAACTAAGTCATTAAATAAAATATCATAACTTAAAATATTCATACTTTAATTAATTTAATCATTTAACAATTAAATAAATAAATAATTAATTAAATACAAATATATTAAATATATGTATTATATTTACATTAAATATTAAATACATATATATTTTATGATATTAGTCAAATATCTCAATTTGACAATTAATTAATGTGTATTTGAATTAATCTAACATTAAATGCAAATACACAAAAATTAAGGAAATGACTATCGGGTCCCCATGTATTTTGCGTTTAACATTTAAACGACTTTATAAATAATCAGTATCATTTATAAATATTGCTCTAGTGCTCTACGAGTATATTTCATTAGTGAGACTCTCTATATTCAGGCATATCCGTCACGAAATCCAATTTCGTGTCCATAATTTATCGACCCGTAAATCACGGATAAACTCGCTGAATCATACAGGTCGAGGTCATGGAAAATGTATAAATCATCTATCACAAGTATCCGGATAAATCCCAGAGATATAGATGTAAACGTCAAATCTCTATAGGGATTATACAGTCGACTATTCTATTAGCAATCTTAAAAAGAACATTTAGAACTAACTTCTGAAATGTAACACGGGTCCATGGTTTTTATCTGATTGCTAATCATATGGACTACCTATGCTCTGATACACAGAACTGGCGGATCCTATCTCGATACACACAGGACACCCTGAGGATCTATCCACACCCAACGAACATACAGAGGTCTGATCTAAATAGATCGGTGACGTGAATGCCATCTAAGTGTGGAAGATGTCTCATGCGCCCACAATGGTATCTCAAGTCGAAGAATCACAAGTATTACTCAACCCGATAAGATTCTTATTGACGTTGGTGTACCATCCATTAAGAATCTTCGGTGAGTCGTTCAATATTTATCCGCTATAAACACCTACACGTCTATACTAGTCTCCAAGATTTATGGTTCATTGAGAAACCATTGGAATCATATATTCCAGTATACGACATGTACTGGTCTCAACGGGTTTAATATACTGACCAAGTAGTGTAAACCTTGACCATGAACTGTCTGAGAATGACAACGTCATGATACAACTCAATGTCAGTTGCGACGCTTTTGCAACTGCACCATGACTAGTCATTCTAAGGTCATTACGTCTTTACCATATTAAAAAATACATTATATTATAGAAACTGCATATATTATTCAAAATTATAATGTTTTACAGAAGTATTCATAAAGAAATACAACCGGGAATTGGCGCTCTGAGCACCAACCCCAACAGTTACAACGTAGTTTGTAATTGACTATTAGTTGTATATCCTTAAATAAAGTTCATGGTCAAGATTTGCTAACACGGGTCGGTTAGTAAAATCCGTTGAGACCAGTACATGTCATATATCGTGACTTGGTCCGATGGTTTATCCTAGTGAACCATGAGTCTCGGGAGACTCGTATAGACATGTAGGTGTTTATTTGATAAGACACTGAACGACTTACTGAAGGTTTCCTAATAAATGGTACACCAACATCAATAGGAACCTTCTCGAGTTGAGCGAGCATAGTGGTCCTTCGACTTGAGATACCATTGTGGATATATGAGTTATCCTCCACACTTTGATGGCAGTCATGTCAACGATCTAGTCATGATCAGACCTCCGCATGTTCATTGGGTGTGGACTGATGCTCATGATATCTTGTGCGTATCAAGATAGGATTGTCAGTCCTGTATACGGGGCATAGGCATCCAACACGTTTTTGCGATCTAGTAAATCCATGGCCATGGTATAACTTTAGAAATCAGTTTCGAATGTTATTTAGAGATCGTAAATTGAAAGTCGATTGTATTATACCGAACAGATTTGACGTTCTGATATATATCTCAGGTATAATATGGATAGCCTGTGATGAATGGATTATACGTATGTTATAACCTCGACTTGCATAGTTTAGCGAGATTATCTGTGGTCATCATAATCCATGAATGGGTGGATTATGAACACAAAATTGGATTTCGTGATGGATAGACCTAATTTTAGAGAGTCCCACAATATGAAGTGTACTCGTTGAGCACTTGGACAACACGATATGAATAATACGGATTATTCATAATACTTCACCGGATTAAATGAGTTAATTCGGATCGTTTAATCGGTTAAACGATAATACATGCATTATGGGATTTTGTCCGCTAATAATTATTGTGTATTTGTATTTGATACATAATACGATTAGATACACATTAATTATTCATCAAATGAGATTTTGACACATGCCATTAATATATGTATTTATTATTTATTGTAAATAAAAATACATATATAATAATAATTACATTAATTAATTATTTGGATATTTAATTGTTAAATATTTAAATTATTAATTAATAATCTTTTTCCATTAATGTAATGGAATTTGTCTAGTTATTATTGGTGCACATGGCATGGCTTTAATTACACTTTATTATGTCCTAATTTGATTGGCTAATATAAAGTGTAAATGCTTTTAATTTGATTAAAAATTAAAAAAGACAAAAATACCCTCCAAGCCAAATTTCCTTTTTTTTTTTGTACAAATTAGAAAGAGAAAATTATTTTCTTCATCATCTAGAGCAGCCATGGTCGTGAGTCTCCAAGAAAAAAAATGGGTTTCAACTTGTTTGATGATTCCATGAAGGTTTGAAGGAAAAATCAAAGAAAAAGTTAAGGATTTGGAAGATTTAAGGTAAGTCTTCAAAACCTAAGTTTGGAAATCTTGATTTCTTATTTCTTTATGATTTAGAATTGTTATAGAGTTCCTTCAAATCTGATTTTTTGGGGATCTTGGTTGTGGTGGTTGAATTGGAAGTTTGTTGGCATGTGTGAAGTAATTTGGAAGGAATTATTGTAATTAAGTTCCAAATTATTCAATTGTTGAAGAGTTGAAATTCTAGAGTTGTTGATCCACTCTAAGATAGCCTATAATTGTTCTAGAGTTGTTCATGTGTGGCGAGACTCATTTGGTGATGGATTAATTAGATTAATCTTGTTGAAAATTGGATTTAAAGCATGTTTTTGGGCAAATTTCGTTTTCTGTTTTGACCTGGAAATGAATCTGATTTTGTGATGAAATAGTTGTCTTAAGAATTTTTTGGATGTGTTTTGGGAGTTGGCATAATTTCCGGAAAGTATTTCCGACTTGAAATAAGCGAAAACGGCCAAAAACGACATTACCGGGTGGATTTTGAGCCAACCGGGTGACGGCTGTCCAAACAGTGAATCTGTCATTGTTCGGACAGCCCATGAAATGCCATGACACTATTGGAGTTGACTTGGGTAGTTTCCATAAGTGTCGGGTGGTCGGTTCGGTTAAAAACGCGTTTTACGTCATTTTGTGGAAAATCGGTTTTTGTAAAAGTTTCGCGAAGTTTCAACTATGTTTATATTAATATTTGATATTAAATAAATTGTTTAGGTGAAATATGAATAAATTATTCATATTAGATATTGAATAATTTATTCGGTAATTTGAAAAGGTTTTAAAATACAATTTCGCCCGAACCCGCGCTTCCGCTGCGCCCCATCGCCCAAAACCCCAACATATACATGCTTCCATCTTTCTATCAAGTTTCCAACCATCAAAATACATCCACAAAAGAGTAGAGATAAATTAAGTTACAAATATTGAAGCCTAGAATCATAGAAATATTTTTCATGAAGAATAAAGTAAGAAAAACTTACTAAATTTCAAAGATTTCCAAGCTTTTTTGCTTTCTTTCTTCTTTTTCTCTCAAGCTCTCTTTTTTATTTTGATTTAGGGTTCTTGGATAATGAAACAAAAAATGAAAACAAGGCTTTATATATTTTCCCTAAATTACCGACATTACAAGGAAAATAATTAGGCATTTTTCAATTTTTATTTCATTAATAAAATTGGAAAAAATGATTTAACGAAAAATTGTGATATTTATCCATTAAAATTTAATATATATCACAACTTCTACCAATTAAATCAAGCCAATTTATCCAATAAAAAATGACCATTTAATCCAACTAAAACATGCCATTTGTTTACTTTAATAAAGTAAAAGATATTTATCATTTAAATAATCAAATAATTAAATACAAATATCTTAAATGTATGTATTATATTTACATTAAATAATCAAAATACATATATTAATTATAAAAATCAAATATCACAATTTGACATTTAACAAATGGCCGAAAGATCACAAACGCATGTATTTTCGTTTAACCATTAAACAACTTATAAATAATCAGTATTATTTATAAAAGTTTCCCTAGTGCTCTACGAGTATATTTCATTTGTGAGACTCTCTAGGTTCAGGTATATTCGTCACGAAATCAAATTTCGTGTTCATAATCTACCCACCCATAAATTATGACGAACACGGATAAACTATCTGAACCATACAGGTCGAGATCATTGCATATGTATAATCCATCCATCACAAGTATCCAGATTATCCCGGAGATATAGATATAAACGTCAAATCTCTAAAGGTGCAATCTTGTCGACGATTCTATTAGAAATCACTTAATAACACTTAGGACTTAATTCTACAGTGTACAATGGGCCCATGGATTTAACAGATTGCTAATTGCACATTGAATATCTATGCTATGTACACAAAACTGACAGATCCTATCTTAATACTTACAGATTATCCTGAGGATCAGTCCACACCCAACGAACAGGCGGAGGTCTGATCTAAATAGATCGGTGGCGTGGCTGCCATAAAAGTGTGGAGGATACCTCATACATCCACAGTGGTATCTCAAGTCAAAAGACCACTATGCTCACTTGACCCGAGAAGATTCCTATTGACGTTGGTGTACAATCTATTAGGAAATCTTCAGTGAGTCGTTCAATGTTTATCTAATATAAACACATACACGTCTATACGAGTCTCTCCAGACTCATGATTCATTGGGATAAACTATCAGACCAAGTCTCGATATACGACGTGTACTGGTCTCAGCGGATTTTACTAACCGACCCGTGTTAGTAAATCTTTACCAGGAACTTTAATTGATAATATACTTATAGTAGTGTCACTTCCCAATGTCAATTACAAATTGCTTTGTAACTGTGCACTACATTATATATTATCGGGTCTTTGTCTAATATATACATATCACAAAATCCTATTTAGTTTCAATCTAATCATAATTAGATCGAATATGTATATAAAAGCAAGAAGTACTACCATAAAAAAAGTAATATTATGGAAAAATGAATTGTTCGTATTCATGAATCGAACATAAATACGATCTGGATTGGCACTCCGAGCACCAACCCTAAAAATTTCTCCCATTTGCTCTAGTGTCAATCCATGGTATCATATACATATCTTAATATGTGTTACATACGCATGGTCCTATAATATATTGAGTTTTTCTAACAAACCCAAAACGCTTCCTTTAAACAACATCATTCATATTTTGTATTAACTAAGTTATACATAAATATGACTAAGATGCTATATCAATATTGTGCTATACCTACAGAATTGTCCAAGTATTTAAGGATCAGGTCCAAAATACTATGCAGACAACCGCAAGCACAACACCAATATCAAAACTTCTAATTTATAAGGTTACTTTGTAACTTCATAAGTCAATACTTCATAAGTTACAATTAATTCTGCTTACACATAAGATTCATTCGTGACACTCCCACTGTATCTTTTCTGACTCTATATGACATAGACCTTCTAACATCATAATTAGTCTCAAAACTAATCAGACCCCCGTGGTTGCGGACTATATTCTCCATGAATAAGAATCTCGTTCTTAATATCTCCAAGATAACAAAGAACATATTTCAGACACATCCTATGGTCTATAGCGTATCAAAATAGTTCGTAACAATTACTACTAAATTGATGTCTTTTAGTCGTACATTATATAATATTCATTACGTCACCATCTTATGATGTATAAGCTTGTTTAGACATTCTAATCAATTTATTTTTCGACAAAGGAATCATCATTCACGAAAGATGAATATTATATACAAGAGATACACTAACTGTCAAACAATTATATTAACTGTCACACAGATAGTCTTGTTGTGTACTTTATTAGATCATATCTAATGCACGACTAATGAGAGTATCTCACAAGTCTCTTGTTTTATATCATATATAAAACTTTATATCAAATATAACAAAGACTACTCCCACTACTTTCACGGAGAAAATAAGACTTAGGTAAACCTTTTACCTTATAAACATCTCATTATTACATTAATAATAATAATGTCGTTAGGATAAACAATACTAGAAAGAAATTTGTACGTTCCCACTGACCCTACTAACATATATGTATTTTCTATGCTTTGATAAAATCAGACAATCGGACTGTTATCAAAATTAGAAAACACAGATTTCTGGAAAGCTTATCTGAGTATACAATAGGCTCTATAAACCAGTATATCAAATTGTAATCTTAGAAGAATACAAACTCCAAAGCCATTCTAAAATGAACTCTTCAAACAAAGAAATCACAATGGATCTCTTATTCGAAGAAATCATTCAGGAACGCCACTTTGCATTCTTTAGCCAAAATATATAGTTTAATATCAACATTAACCAACACATCTTTAATTGTTCAATTAGTATGACTCGAGACAAGTTTCCTCAGAATTTATAATAGATTGCTGAGTATAACTTTTCTCACTGTCATACTATAAAGGTCAAACATTTAATAAGCTCACTTTGCTTTTGCTGCGCAAACAATTTACACATTTTATGAATGATTCACAATGAAAGCTCAATCAAGTTCATAACTTGATAGTAGTAAGCTATGGATAATCTCAGATCTATGATTTAATGCTAACTTCCGAAATCGATATCAAATATCGCTCCCACTACAAGTTATATGATAATTTTCTTCGATAAGAAAACAATAGAACCATTAAGTATCAAATACTTTGTAAATGATTCTGACATCCTATTGAACTTATACGGAAGATGTCTTAGGGTCTTTTCATCTTATTAATTACGTAGTTCCATTTATAGTTTATCATTCTCACACTTAACTTCAATAAGTCAAGTATTTTCTACAACCATTAACATTTATTGTTACACACCAAGTAATAAAATAATTTTATTACTCGACATCGTAGAAAAGATATTCCATCAAATAGAATATAATATTCTATTAAATAGAATAAATGATAAACTTTTGCTCGTACCTCCGAGGCACAAGTATTTTTCAATTATATAACCATTATACAAAAGAAAGATTTAAATCTCAAACTTTTCAAGATTTGAATTTTCTACTTATACATATCATATAAGTAACTGTAGAAACTAATGGAACCTTAATTAAAAGGACGAATAAGAGTTATTGGAGCATATCCCAAAGCGTATTGAAAATAATTCAGTAACACTCAATATCAAGCGAATCAAATCATATAAGATTCGATTTCTCCCACTGACCAATTCCATCACGATGGAATCGTAGAAGAATAATATTGAGTAAGGATCATATTCATTGAATAACCTTAGAACTAGTTGCCATAAATTCATATATTTGATAATATCAAACATCTTTGAACAATTCAAAGACTCACGATGAATTTTAATGAAATAGTTTTCAAAACTCCGAATCGAATATGTTTGAACCAGTCAAAATATTCTATTCACGTTTCATCAAAAACATAGTAAAAATTCTCGAACCATTCAAGACGTTCAATATGTATTCTTTTATAAACACGTAACTAAGTCATGACAATTCATTAATGAAAATTCGAGGTTATCTTAAGTTCTGACCCTATGCGGAATTATAAACAATAAGCACGGCAAGTTATGTTACTGCTACTATGGAATTGAAACAGACAAATAACAAATCAACCAACAATAATAAAATCCACAATATTAATTTAAAGCGAAATATAAATTGCTGAAAATAAACCAATCACACAAAATTCAACACAATAATTTTGGTGACGAAGTGGAAAACTCTTTTGAGTAAAAAACCACTCCGGGTATAGGCTACCACCCAAATCCACTATATAGAGAAAAACTTACAGCGATGGTCAAGACCTATGGTGGCAACTCCACCGACTCAAGTACCTCAATACTGCAAGAACTCAAGGCAACTCCTCAAGCCCGCGACCCACGGTTTTCTTCAGAACCTCTGAAGTCTCTGAGTAGATTATATCACCAATGACGCCGGAACTCCGACTACCAAACTTCCTCCTAAAGAACTCTAAAGGATTAGGGAATTTGGGTTAAATTGTGTTGAAGGTTTATCAAAGATTTGATTTCACCAAACAAATAGAAGACATGAGATTCAAAGAGTCTTCAAGGTGAAATCAAAGAGAGTTGAAAGCTTTGAGAGTATTTGGCTCAAGAGAAATATGCTTCAACTATTGAGAATGGCGGCTAAGGGTTATATTTATAGGTAGGGTGAAAAACTAGGGTTTTGCAGGCCAAAAACGTGTTCAGATGCGACTGCCGTTCGAACGGTTTATCGAACGCTTCACGAACGCGTGTCCACTGGAAAGACCTGTTCGAATGGCCATCGAACGCATAACGAACGGATGCTCTCTGGAATGATCTCGTTCGAACCCACCAAGAACGTGACTCGAACGTTTGCTCTCTGGAATGCTCCCGTTCGAACCCAATAAAGAATGTGCCACTAACGCCACACGTTCGAACCAAAAAACGAACGCAGCACTAACGCCAATCGTTCGAACACTGCAACGAACGCACCATGAACACATGTCTGATGCACAGCAGCCAGAAACCAGTCCAATTGCACAAAGATCTTCATGAAAGATTACAAATCAATTGAACTTGTTTTGTCACGGACACATGCCAATAAAAATGGAACTCACAATCTCCCCCTTTGGCATTCCGTGACAAAACACTACCTAATACAAAGACTACGGTAATAGACCCAACAAAGCAAATATTCAACTGTCAACCATCAAAACAGTGACTTATTACAAATGGACTCGATCTAACACCTAACAAAGTAATCTTGAAAATAATGCCACCGCAGCAACATACCTGCTACCTGAAACATCCACAAACAACAATATACCGTGAAAAGCATTGGGATAATCAAATAGAACATAAAGCAGGTAAAAATCTCATGCATGTACAAGTAGAAATCCCTCTCCCCTTAATCTTTACTCCCCTTAAAACGGAGATATCTAAAGGATATTCTATGGCTCCATCCTATATATTAAGGCTCTCCCCCTTAATATATTACTCTCCCCCTTTTTGTCACGAAATGACAAATGGTAAAAGAAACAGGAAAAAAATAACCAGAGAATAGGAGACAACACATGCAAGAGCATAAACAAACAGGAATTACTCTCATTCACTAACAGGCACATACAATGAGCAAAATAACACACGGGAAGTAAATCAAAACTCAGAAAGGTGCACAAGAAAGAAGATAAAAAAATGGTATGCAATAACATGAAGCACACACAGGCACATACTGAGATAATTACAAATCCTGTCAAAAACTGACTGAAACATCATTTCAAGCAAATACAATGATACCCAGTCAGTATTCAGCTGTTTATGACATGAAACAATATGCATCATTTTAAAAGTGGCTAAATACAACACTTATGCATATGACATAAACACCAAAACATATAAAGCACTTGCGTGGAAAAATAAAGTGCACAACAAATCAAGGCTTAAGACCTTATCTTATGAGCTGGACACAACCAGAGAAATCCATCTCTAAACAAACCAAGTCCACAAAATATTTGTTCAAACCCAGCACCACTAGGACCTGAAAATAAGCAACATTGGTTGCATGCTATATTATTTACCCCAGAAATAACATGAGCTCATATTTAATAACTCTTTCGAGTGAAGAGTTTTTGCCATTATCTTTTGAATTTGGCCATTTTGGCTCTTTTGCACTTGAGTCTCATTTTTTTTTTAAATTTATTTATTTTTACTTTTGCAAAAGGGGATAGCAAGGTCAACTAGTCAAAGGTCACACTATTGAGCAAACAAAGCATGGAAGAGATTAGATTGCCATTCCAAAAACTCATACAAGCGATCAAGCCTTGACAAAATAAAAAACGTGTATGTGAGGTGCAAGCACAAGATATACCAAAGGATTTTATCACACACACTCATGTATATAGAGCATCAAGAAAAATAAAAGCATATTATACATGCATAATCATATATCCTACATACCAGGATCACATGCACATGATATTCATGTTCTAACAAGCCGTAAAAATATTTTTGGTCTTTTCAAAATATATATATATTTTTTATTTTTCAGTTTTAAAGCACAAAAAAAAAAATAAAGACACAAAACAGCTTGTAAAACATCCAATGGTACATGGAGTTGTATCCCGAGTGCAGATCATACTACCGTCCATTCAGAATCGGCTATGAAATTTATGTCTGGGTTTCCATCCTATATACCAAGGGACATATAACAAAAACAAGACACACACACACACCTATATGCTGTGAAAATAAAATAAGCGTGCAAAAACATAAAACACACGCACACACACATGCAATGGGAAGGTAAAGATGCATCTTTTAACCAGAGTTACACCGAAGTGCACTCTCATCATGTCCATCAGGACACGCGGAAGAAGATGGGAATTCATCTTGCTTCTTCACCCAAACCTTTCTAGGAACCTCATCCACTTGAGAATTCCTAGTCAACAAATTAAGTTTCTCACTAAGAAATTTTGTCTGTTTAGTTAGTGCAGAAACTTGATAAGCTAGATTTGAAGAGTCAAATCTAGGTGACACACTCTTAGGCCTTTTCTGTTGCTTGTGCAACATGAAGCACTTAGGCCTAATATGTCCAGCCTTGCCACAGTGGTGGCACACATGCACAAACCTCAGATGAGAGCGAGGTTTACCCATAACACCTCTAGATTGAGGTTGGGATATAGGACGAGGAACAACAGGAGGAGAAACATGACTACACACAACAAGTTTCTTACCTAAGTCACGTTTAGCTGCTACAGGCACAGCTTTGGAAGAAGAAACCCTATTACAATTAGGCTCAGAAATAATACCTAACATACGGTCCACCTTTTTATTTCCACTAGAAAATGCGGACAATTAGGTTCTAGCATTTTCAAGTTCAGTCTCTAATATTTGGACTCTATTAACTAGACCTCTGTTTCTCTCCTCTAGGTCATCAACCATCGAAAGGCTTTGCTCAAGTTTGGCTTGAGCCTCATTCTTTTCTAGCTCTGTAGCTTTCAGCCTTTTATTGACCTCTATATTAGTCTTCTTAATAGCTAAACTCTCATTAAACAGTTCAACATAGGCTACCTGAAGACTTTCCTTATCTACAGACTCATCAAGAGAGACTTCTGAATCAGCATCATTAACCACAATCTCTCTCTCACCAGTCACACTAGCATTAAAGGCCAAATAATTGCCTTTAGGAGAGTCATCACCTTCAGAGTCACTAAGAGATGCTGCCATGACTATCAGGCAGGGATCTAAGGATTTTCCTAACAATCATGTTGGTAGGAATAGTCTCACCTAGGTTAAAGCTTGAGATAACAATGTCGTTAATCTCAGCATAGAATTGATCAAAGGTCTCATCATCCTTCATTCTAGCGACCTCAAACCTAGTAGCAAGATCCGGAGTCTATTATTTTTAACAGACAATGTGCCCTCATGCACAGTCTGCAGGATGTCCCAAGCAACCTTGGCTATCTCACACATTGAGATTCTCTTAAACTCAGCAGAACAAACAGCACCATGTATGGCATTAACAGCCTTGTTGTTCCTATTGCTTGCATCAAATTCGTCTTTGGTCCAGGTCAATTTATCTTTAGGGGAAGAGACCTCATCAAAAACAACAACGGGAGGTTTCCACCCGTGTTCAACAGACATTCAGACCCTCTCATATAAGGACTTAAGGAACGCCTTCATGCGAACCTTCCAATGTAAATATTCCGTGCCATAAAAAAATGGCGGACAATTCAAGGGTTGACTACCCTCCATAACTAATGGGTCAAGGATCGAGTTCGGGCTCTGATCATTAATGAAAATTCAAGGTTATCCTAAGTTCTGACCCTATGCGGAATTATAAACAATAAGCAGGACAATTCATGTTACTGCTACTATGGAATTGAAACAAGCAAATACCAAATCAACCAACAATAATAAAATCCACAATATTAATTTAAAGCGAAATATAAATTGCAGAAAATAAACCAATCACACAAAATTCAACAAAATAATTTTGGTGACGAAGTGGAAAACTCTTCCGAGTAAAAAACCACTCCGGGTATAGGCTACCACCCGAATCCACTATATAGAGAAAAACTTACAGCGATGGTCAAGACCTATGGTGGCAACTCCACCGACTCAAGTACCTCAATACTGCAAGAACTCAAGGCAACTCCTCAAGCCCGCGACCCACGGTTTTCTTCAGAACCTCTGAAGTCTCTGAGTAGATTATATCACCAATGACGCCGGAACTCCGACTACCAAACTTCCTCCTAAAGAACTCTAAAGGATTAGGGAATTTGGGTTAAGTTGTGTTGAAGGTTTATCAAAGATTTGATTTCACCAAACAAATAGAAGACATGAGATTCAAAGAGTCTTCAAGGTGAAATCAAAGAGAGTTGAAAGCTTTGAGAGTATTTGGCTCAAGAGAAATATGCTTCAACTATTGAGAATGGCGGCTAAGGGTTATATTTATAGGTAGGGTGAAAAACTAGGGTTTTACAGGCCAAAAACATGTTCAGATGCGACTGGCGTTCGAACGGTTTATCGAACGCTTCACGAACGCGTGCCCACTGGAAATACCTGTTCGAAGGGCCATCAAACGCATAACAAATGGATGCTCTCTGGAATGATCTCGTTCGAACCCACCAAGAACGTGACTTGAACGTTTGCTCTCTGGAATGCTCCCGTTCGAACCCAATAAAGAATGTGCCACTAACGTCACACGTTCGAACCCAAAAATGAACGCAGCACTAACGCCAATAGTTCGAACACTGCAACGAACGCACCACGAACGCATGTCTGATGCACAGCAGCCAGAAACCAGTCCAATTGCACAAAGATCTTCATGAAAGATTACAACTCAATTGAACTTGTTTTGTCACTGACACATGCCAATAAAAATGGAACTCATAATTAACTAAGTTACGAAGTAAAGAAAATTATCCAAGGTAATTTCTAATTCATGAAACTACATACATCTAATGTATTAGTTTAATAAATTTATGGTCCAACAATGATCATTGGTTAAAGAAGATTTAATCACTTCCTGAATACAATATTCATTAAATGGATAATGATATATGGTGTGATCTCATATCAGACCATCTTTTTCTTATACAGAATAAGCATCTAATGCTTATATGATAAAATCTCATAAAGCATTGTTCTAAGTTATTTAGTTAACCGAATATATTTCTAAATGTTTATTTCTACATCAATGACATTACTAGTCATTTTAAAATATGTAATAATTGTTCATAAAGAACAAGTAACTATTCAATAGTCACAAGTTCTGATATCAAATATCAAAACAATCATTAAATAATATTTTAAATAACTAGACGGAAGATCCGATATCCAATACCTATAGTTGTAGTATTGTGAAAATCGATATTTCTTATACATAACTATACACATCTCCTTTCTTTAGCTTTATAATTTGTCTTCAACTATTCACAACATTACAAATAATTGATTAGCAAACTGTGTCAGACACATTACCTCTAAAGGTCATTAAAGCCAAGAAACGTCATTATCAGATAAACAAATACCTAATGGGTTTTCTTAATGCCAATTAAGAATCTTGAGACATTAACTAATTCACGTCAATTCTTACTGCAAAAGAAATTATTCTCTCTAGACTATTTTATCCTAAAACGGATATCTATTTAGATTATCAAT
Source organism: Zanthoxylum bungeanum (assembly GCA_019454045.1). NCBI lineage: Eukaryota > Viridiplantae > Streptophyta > Magnoliopsida > Sapindales > Rutaceae > Zanthoxylum > Zanthoxylum bungeanum. Next base: position 43,892 of record SKCR01030513.1, read on the forward strand.
CGTGACTTAGAAACTAAGTCACTAACCATCTTGATCTTTCAAGCAAATCGGAACAACAGTTCACATGGTTTTGACTAATCTAACAATATTCAAACCTACTCTAAATCTAGAACCTATTCTAGAAATCTGCAACCATAAGGAAAATCAGAAAACATATATAAATAATATGCATACAGTGGATTATAAGTTTTAATTCTATCAACAATATAGAATAAAGGAAACATAAGCAACAATTTTCATAATACTACACACTGTCTTAATTATGGAATTTTTAACCAAGTAGTGTTTCCCACTATTTTACGTAATACCGTAATCCCCAATAGACAACGAGAATTCAATGATTAAATTGAATTCCATAGTGAGAGGTGGACCCCATGAATATAGTTCGACTCACAACTTTGACACGTTCTCGCCTATTATATTCATTAGGTAGACAACTCATTGTTAATCACTCACTAGTGACTCCTAGGTTCCGATCTTGGTCGTTTCTCATTGTGACAGCTTTGGCACGTTCACAATGAGGCTTACCAAGGTTAAACTTGTCAATGATAAATTCAAGATACTTGCGTAGTCCTGACAGTTTTGGCACGTTCAGGATTTCCGCTTTCGCTTGAATTTATATAGTATCACATATACATCCGGTATGGATAAATTTCTATCAACTACACCCTCACAGCTTTGGTACTTTCTCGGATGCAGCCATAAAACAGATATCCAAAAACCGTATTGACAAGACGAACCAAGAAATATGCATCCAATAGACATTACTTTAAAATCTTATTAATAAGGGATTTTCCGCAAAGATGTTACATATTTAATTTAATCAAATTAAATAAATACAAGCATGCATAAAGCAAGAACAAAATTAAACATTTAATTTAAAGGCATATTCATATCATGTGTTCAGGTTCAGACCTGCTCTAATACCATTTTTATTGGAGTTTTGGGCAAAATACCCGGGTTACGCAGCGGAATGTGGAAAAATCAAAATTTTCCATTTCTTTTAATTTTTCATAGAAATATTTTTCATGATGAAGAAAGTAAGAAAAACTTACTAAATTTCAAAGATTTCCAAGCCTTTTGCTTTCTTTCTTCTTTTTCTCTCAAGCTCTCTTTTTTATTTTGATTTAGGGTTCTTGGATAATGAAACAAAAAATGAAAACAAGGCTTTATATATTTTCCCTAAATTACCGACATTACAAGGAAAATAATTAGGCATTTTTCAATTTTTATTTCATTAATAAAATTGGAAAAAATAATTTAACGAAAAATTGTGAAATTTATCCATTAAAATTTAATATATATCACAACTTGTACCAATTAAATCAAGCCAATTTATCCAATAAAAAATGACCATTTAATCCAACTAAAACATGCCATTTGTTTACTTTAATAAAGTAAAAGATATTTATCATTTAATTAATTTAATTATTTAACATTTAAATAATCAAATAATTAAATACAAATATCTTAAATGTATGTATTATATTTACATTAAATAATCAAAATACATATATTAATTATAAAAATCAAATATCACAATTTGACATTTAACAAATGGCCGAAAGATCCCAAACGCATGTATTTTCGTTTAATCATTAAACGACTTATAAATAATCAGTATTATTTATAAAAGTTTCCCTAGTGCTCTACGAGTATATTTCATTAGTGAGACTCTCTAGGTTCAGGTATATTCGTCACGGAATCAAATTTCGTGTTCATAATCTACCCACCCATAAACTATGACGAACACGGATAAACTATCTGAACCATACAGGTCGAGATCATTGCATACGTATAATCCATTCGTCACAAGTATCCGGATTATCCCTGAGATATAGATATAAACGTCAAATCTCTAAAGGCACAATCATGTCGACGATTCTATTAGCAATCACTTATTAACACTTAGAACTTAATTCTACAGTGTACCATAGGCTCATGGATTTAACAGATTGCTAATTGCACATTGAATATCTATGCTCTGTACACAAAACTGACAGATCCTATCTTAATACGCACATATTATCCTGAGGATCAGTCCACACCCAACGAACAAGCGGAGGTTTGATCTAAATAGATCGGTGGCGTGGCTGCCATAAAAGTGTGGATGATACCTCATACATCCACAGTGGTATCTCAAGTCAAATGACCACTATGCTCACTTGACCCGAGAAGATTCCTATTGACGTTGGTGTATAATCTATTAGGAAATCTTCAGTGAGTCGTTCAGTGTTTATCCAATATAAACACATACACGTCTATACTGTTGGACAATTATGACCTATAGTATCACTATTTGTAAGAACATGGTGTTGTTGTATAAATTAACTATGTGACAAAGGAAATTGCTCTTTTATCATTTGTAATTAGATTATCGGGATATATAAATGATAAAAGTTCATATGATTAGTTCCAGATTGATAAGATATGAGACAGTATCAATCCATGAAGGTTTAATCATTAAAACATCCCTAGTCGGAGTATTATCGAGATTGGACATCGATAATGCGGAATAGACTAGTATTGCACTTGTGCGTGTTATGGGAGCATAATGGCATAGTTCTCATATATTTGGGTATTGGATACTCATGCAAGTGTAATAGGAGGTTCTGTTTACCAATGGAACGGAAACAGCTTTGCTCTGGATAGACCCCTCGGAATTCCATTGGTAGTATGACTATGTGTCTATGGAAGTCCGAATCAGGGTAGGTGTATTTGGTCTTAACTTGAGACTTGCACCGTTAATACTTGCAACAATCAATATACTTTGGTTTTGGTCATCCAGGGCTTTAACCGGTTCTGTGTACGCCTCTTTTGGGTATATTGAGAATCGTAGTGTATTGGGTGTGATGTCAAGATGGAAGTATCACTCTAATCATAGTGGAGATGATGGTCACGTAGGATACGGAACTAGTACTCCTTAGCACTGCAGTCATCGGGATAATATGACTAGGTCATGATTATCCGATTATAGAGACTAGTTACCAGAGATTCGACATGTGCTTCGTACGGGGCATACATAATTTCTGCCCCAGGCCTAGCACGTGACATCCGATACTGGATCGAAATACGCAATACTGCGTATACTACGCCTGATATAGATTACATATTCCTTTAAGAATATTTCTGGAGAATTGGGTAGGTACGGTGCTTTGCTAGAAGCCAACCATGTCATGTAAATCGGTAAAAACGTAGTACTAGGTACGTACGTATTCGGATAGTCTGACGACCGGATTTACTGCCAACATATCCGGGGATCTCATGGGTCGCTTCCCGAAGATTCACCGATGACGTATGACTCGCACATTATTAATCTGGGATTAATTAATAGAGAGAGAAAATTAATCTAGAATTAATTACGGAGATATTTTATCTGGGATAAAGTATTAATTAAAGAGAGAGAACGATTAATTTGGAATTAATCGATAAAATAATATATTCGATATATTATACGAAATTAGATTTCGACGCGGAATTAAATTTAGAATTTAATTCGGGCGAACGAGTTAATTTAGAATTAATTCGCTAGCGACGTGAATAATAATTTTCCTAGGCATAATTATTTAATTAAATTTGATTTAATTACGTCACAACGGAAAATTCGTTAATTAGCGAACCCGAGACCGGGAGTGTTTGTGGGCCCACTCGCATTTTGAATTCAAGTGCGGCCCACAAGTCACATCAATCATCACATCATTAGTCATTCAAGTGATGGATGTCTTGTCACTTTGAGTGATGTGATGTAAGTCACTTGTGATTGATGGGGGTGGTTGGAAGGCTTTATTGCCTTGTACCTTTTTTGGATTTGGAAATTCAAATTTTGTTATATCATTTTACTTGATTTTTGAAATCAAAACCAACCAACACAACTTCATCTCTTTCTTCTCTCCTAATTTTCGGTCAAGAGCCAAAATTTCTTCTCTCTTCTCTCCTTCTACATTCGGCCAAGGGCCAAATTTTTTTCTCTCAATTTTTCTCAATGCCAAGAGCATGAAGAAGCTTTAGGAAGAATTTGTGGCAAATTTTTCCAAGTGCTAGCACACTAAAGAGTCATCCAAATGTGATAGGGAAACAAACCCTTGAGCATGGAATCACCATTTACAAAGCTTGGAGCTTGGAGCACACATGGGGGTTGACCGAAAATACAAGGAGCACAAAAAATGCCATTGCCGATAGCTTCAAGGAATGGAGAAAGTTTTGTGTTCTTCGCATCGCAAATCCGTTCATTGTAAGTATGATTCCGCCATACATACTTCTTTATTGTATTCACATTATTTTCATTGCTTGAATGATCTTGGGACTATAGTAGAAACCCAACAATGGTATCAAGAGCCTTATTTAAGCATGAAATTGATTTAGGGTAAAATTTGGGTAAAATTGATTTGAGCATGTTTGGATGAAATTGATTGTTTGAGTATGCTTGAATGATGATAACTTAGAGTTATTTGTGATCAATTTGATGAAAATTGAATTGGATCAAATTTTCCCCAATATTTTGGCTTGGCCGAAACATGTGTGCCCTAAATGTCATGGTGATTTTTTGTTTTTTCAATCATTGGATGAGTTTGAAAGACTTGAGAAATGTTTATTTAGGATTTAATTGGATTAAAATCGAAATCAGACATAAATCCCCTAATTGCTGTGAGTTAGTAGCATGGAAATGAATTGATTTTTTGATTCAATGATGTTGGACATGTGTTGATAATGATGATCATGATTAATTGATTAAATTAGTATTTTGGAAATGTTAATTTGAGTAATTAATTATGGCTTATACACTTTAATTAATTGAATTGTGAAATTTGGAATTTTGTAATTTAATTAGTTGGGCTAAATTTGGAATTGGGCTTTTAAAGTTGTATTTGGGCTTAATGGGCTTGGTTGGGCCAAGTTTGGTTTAGGTTAATTGGTTGGATCCAATTGGGCCCAAAAATATATCCAAAAAGTCCAAATATGATTAAATGGACCTTTAAAATTTTAATTGGGCCTAATGGGCCTAAATTGATTTTTGGCAAATAAGGGTGATTCTTTAATTGGGCTTTGGTATTTGGGTTTGACCCATATTGTCCAAAGTCCATGCCTTATAAATTAATTGAAAGCCCATTGGACTTTAATTAAATTGACATTAGATGTTAATTGGGCTTTGAGACCTGTAATGATTAGATTTAGAATCTAAGTCGCTAAAGGCACATTAATAAAGTGTAATTATTTAATTTGGAATTAAATAAAGAATTAGTATTAAATACAAATTAAATTGGATTTAATATTGTAGTTTGATATAGTTTAAGAATTCGTACTTTGAGTACTTATTCTTAAACGAGTTTGACTCGCGCAAATCAAATCGTTGTTTGAACATTGGATGGTCATTAATTTCAGATTAATTAATTGGATTAGATTGATTGATAACATGCTTTGTGTGAATACATGGATGTGATGTATGAATAATGTATATCAGATGGATATTAATGGGTGAGGGCATTTTGGAAATTGTTGTAATAAATTTAGAATTTATTAAATTGGACCTGCGTGTCCAGCCTATTACCTCTTGATTCTTTATATTTCTCTTCTCACCTATTCCCCTCAATGTAAATGAAGTTTCTTTAGAAGTGTTATGTAATTGGGTAGAAGTAAGATTTGAGCTAGCGGGAGAGACGAAAAGGAGAGATTTGTTCTAGGAACAAGATGTTTTAAATATCCATATGCATATCATTATTAATTTATTTACGCGCCTTATTATGCTTTTAGAATGCATGTTTAAGGGTGTATGATGAGACCTTAACAAAGATAATTAATTGGTTGCCAATTACGCGAAAAACCCTCAACATATATTAAGCGTTTTCCTTCAATTGAGTGATTTTTTCTCAAGATCCAAGATTGGCACTGGTTTGTTGGCCAAAGTCAAGACCTTTGTCCATCGCGGATGTGTTTGAATCATGAAGGCTTTGTTCCATATCGCATGTCTTGTCCAAGTTGTGATTTGTTGGCCAAAGTCAAGATCACTTCTTGTCCATCGACATCGATTACGAAGCTTTCCAAAGTCAATGGGTCCCGCTTAACTGGAATCATTAAGTTTGTTGTGCCAAAGCAAAGGCTTAACTGATTCAGAGGAAAAATGTTAGGAAAATATATTGGATATAATGGCATATATATTGTATATATGTTTCGGAATTGGATGTCCACCTACTGGATCTAGGAATTGGATGAGATCCAATTGATCTTAGAGATCTACCTAGTTAAATATCATACAGCTTGTTGGCCAAAGTCAAGGTTGTGTGTTATTTAACGGGATCCTAGCCCACTAGGAAACAAGGTTTCCCGAGTACTCAACAGAGGGTTAGAGGCTCACCGAAAAATAGTGGGAGGCAAGTATTAAATTTGCAATTTCGTTTAGATACTTGCCAATACATGCTCATTTCAATTTTTCGTCAATACTTAAAAATATATTAGTTGGACTAATATTTAAATCGTTGTTTTAAATTAAACAGTTGGACTGTATTCAAACTACTTCAAATTATAGTTGATTATATAATTGGATTATAGTAATCAATATATTTGAATTTAAACAATCTAATTATAGTTGATTATATAGTTAGACTATAGTAATCATTATATTCAATAGTACCTAAAATCGTTGATTGGATAGTTGGACTATAGCAATCAAGATAACTGAAAGATTAGTGTTTAAAACATAAACCTGGGTGAAAATGTTATTAAACAGCTTTAATTTTCAGATTGGGAATAAAACCTCAGGATAGTCCTGGGAACTGAGGAGTTTCTTTATTTGATAAAGAAACATCTCGGGCCTAAGCCCAGAGTTGAGCAAATAGTAGAACATGATCTTTGGAAGATTCATGTAATGATAACTTTAGTGCTCAATCCATTATGCTTACCGCAATGACACTTTAATTTTGTCATCAAAATTAAGGATTAGATCCTTGTACCATGATGATGAAATTAAAGATCTTCATAGATTTATTCTTAAATCTTAGAAGTACAAATTGGATAAGAAGCTCTTTCGCTCACGTATGTCAGAGGGTACATCTGTCGAGCACTAGGTGTCACATATGATTGCTGACATCGATCAGATAGGTTAGTTGGGCATTACCTACGTGGCCGAGACTACCAAAGATTTGATCTTATAGTCTCTACCCGAAAGCTGTGGCAGGTTCATTGTGAACCAAGAGTAAACTCTTGGAGAGTTGATGGCTATACTCTAGGAGGCAAAGACAGAGCTTCTAAAAGGGGCAAAGGCAAAATCATCACAGTCTTCTAGGAAGACAAATGACATATCCCAAGATGTCTGCCTAAATTGTGGTAAACGGGGTCACTGGAAGCGTGACTGCCATATGGACAAGGAAGACATGAAGGAAGTGAAGGCGTGGCAAGGCTCCGGCTTCAAGTATGTTTGTCATAAACATGTTTGCTATTAGTTTCAAAATTGGATTTTGATACTAGATGTGGTACATAAGATATGTACTGATGTGCAGAATCTGCTGACTAGAAGGATACCGACTTCAATTGAGATTGATCTACGAATCGGAAACGGGACGAGAGTCGTTGTTTTAACCGTAGAATCCTAAGTTTAGGAACACCTTTCGGGTGTGTACTTAAATTAGGAAACTGTTAAAATGTACCTAGTTTGACTAGAAACATTATCTCTATATCAGAGTATAATCCGTTGCGGATATACCATTATATTCTATAATATTAAAGTGTTTCATTTTATAAAGATGATATTTAGATAAACACATTAGATGTGAATAACAATATTTATATTTTGAATATAAATGAATCTCAAAGATATGACATGACAAACAAATAGCTCGAACTGAATAAATCAGATGAGACTTATTTATGGCATTGTTGTCTGGGACACATTAAACAAGACTCGTATATCCACACTTTTGAAGAGTGGATACTATGATGGATTTGATCCTACTCAAATGATGTCTACAAATATAGTTCATTAGGAAAAGTGCCTAAAACACCTTTTACTTGGTAAAAGTGAAAATGACATCGATCTGTTTACCCTCGTTCACAGTGATGTAAGTGGGCCCATATTTAGCTAGGCTAGAGGTGGATATTAACACTTCGTAACCTTTATGGATGTGGCATCGTGTTATGGTTATGTGTTTCTTTTGAAACACGAATCGGAAACTTTTGATAAATTCAAAGAGTTTCGACACGAAGTTGACAAACAGATCCGCTAAAGTATTAAAACATCATGATTAGACCATGATGGAAAATACTTAAGCAATAAGTTTCTCAAATATATGAAAGAGTATAGTATTCTTTCATAGTGGACTCCTCTCGGAACACCTCAATTGAGCGGTGTGTCCGAACTGAGAAACCGAACCTTATTGGACATAGTAAGGTTAATCATGAGTCGCTCTGAGCTACCATTTTCCTTCTAGGGATACGCATTAAACAGTGCAAAACTTATTTTGAATAAGGTTCCATGAAAATCTGTTTGACATACTTCATATTAGATATGAACAGGAAAGAAATCGGGTTTTCTCATTCCTGATGATTTGGGTATGTTGGGCATATGTTTGGATGATACCAAACTAGAACCCAAATCGGATAAATGCCTAATTTGTAGGTTATCCTAGCGAAACCAAAGTATAATACTTATAAAACTTACAAGAGAACAATGTAATTGTTGCTCACCGTGCGGTTTTCCTAAGAGGAATACCGATATGCAGTGGTAAGTGGGAGGAAAGTAAAACTCGATGAAAATTGGAGTAATACTGTTATAGGCATCGATTCCTTAATGGAACACAAACAGTTCATCAAGGATGAAATTGTACCACAATCTTCGAATACACAAGAACCGCGTAAGTCGGAGAGAGTCAGAAAATAACCTGGGAAGTATGGGTTTCTGATCTCACCTCATAAAGATATCAATCTTATTGAGGAACACAAACCGACTACGTATGAGGAAGTGATACAAGGTATCGACTCCCTATTATGGCAAAATGTCATGATATCCGAAATGGATTCCATGTATACCAACCAAGATTAGACACTAGTTGATGTACCGGAAGGCATTATGCCTATTGAACTATATAAGTCTTCAAGGAATACATACATGAATGACAACATCCAACGTACAAAGCTAGGCTTGTAGCGAAAAGGTATCGTTATCAACATTGTGTCGATTACGACGAAACCTTTTACTTGTTGCCATAGTTAAATCCATTTGGATAATACTTGCTGATGTTGCATGTTTCATTTATGAAATATGGCAGCTGAACGTCAAAATTGTTTTCCTTAAACGGAAACCTTTTGGAGGATGTTTACAACATCCTGACGGTTTTGTCATACCAAAACGAGCAAACAAGGTTTGCAAGTTAATTCGATCCATTGATGGATTGAAGCAAGCATTGAGTTCTTAGAACTATCGTTTTGATGTAATCATAATGGTATATGATTTAATTCAAAACGAAAATAATTCTTATATATATAAGGAGGTTAGTGGGAGCGCACTGACAATGAATGTCTTAAATAAAGATGATATATCATTTCTTGGAAATGACATTCCCATATTATAATCGGTGAAAGCCTGACTTTCGTGAAAATTCTCCGTAGAATTCTTGGGAGATACAACCTTTATTCTAGGAATAAAGATCTACTGGGATAGATCTAAAGGTTGTTGGCACTCTCCGAGAACTCGTACATTGAAAGAAATATACGTGACATGGTGTCTCATACGCTTTGAGCATATGGAGTCACAATCAGGCCAATCCAAGTGATAGTCACTAGATTGATGTTAAGAACATCCTTACGTATCTTAGATGAACTAAGGATGCTTTCTTATACTATGGAGAAGGAGAACTTGAAGTGACTGGGTTCACAATTGCAAGTTTCCTAACTGATAAAAATGACTATAAGTCATAATAAAGGTACTATATAGTTTGAATAACGGAAAATTGAGATGGAAATCTTCCAAGCAATATATTGTTGCCGAATAAACAAAAAAAGTGGAATATTGATGCAGCTGAGGCAACAATAGAAGCCATTTGGATCTTTAATAATCCTAATCAGATTAGGAGTAGTTCTGTTAGCAGCTGAGTTACGCTACATCACAGGCTAAAGAATTAATGGTCTCATCAACGATCCAAGTATATACTTCAACTGTTCATCTGATTTGTTCGGATCATACATCGTGGCGATGTGATGATCGAATAAATCACATCAGATGATAACTTTACAAATCCGCTGACGAAAGCACTTTCTCAGCAGAAGTTTGAGCGACTCGTACATAGTTCATGTGTAGGACACTTGAGTGATTGGCTATAGGCCAAGTGGGAGATTGTTGGACAATTATGACTCATAGCATCACTATTTGTACAGAACATGGTGTTGTTGTACAAATTAACTATGTGACAAAGGAAATTTCTCTTTTATCATTTGTAATTAAATTACCGGGATATATAAATGATAAAAGTCCATATAATTAGTTCCAGATTGATAAGATATGAGACAGTATCAATCAATGAATGTTTAATCATTAAAACATCCTTAGTTGGAGTATTATCGAGATTGGACATCGATAATGCGGAATAAACTAGTATTGCACTTGTGCGTGTTATGGGAGCATAACGGCATAGTTCTCATATATTTGGGTATTGGATACTCATGCAAGTATAATAGGAGGTTCTGTTTACCGATGGTACGGAAACAGCTTCGCTCTGGATAGACCCCTCGAAATTCCATTGGTAGTATGACTATGTGTCTATGGAAGTCCGAATCAAAGTAGGTGTATTTAGTCTTAACCTGAGACTTGCACCGCTAATACTCGCGACAATCAATATACTTTGGTTTTGGTCGTCCAGGGCTTTAACTGGTTCTGTGTACGCTTCTTCTGGGTATATTGAGAATCATAGTGTATTGGGTGTGATGTCAAGATGGAAGTATCACTCCAGTCATAGTGGAGATGTCACGTAGGATACGGAACTAGTACTCTTTAGTACTGCAGTCATCGGGATAATATGACTAGGTCATGATTATCCAATTATAGAGGCTAGTTACCAGAGATCCGACATGTGCTTCGTACGGGGCAGACACAATTTCCGCCCCAGGCCTAGCACGTGACATCCGATACTGGATCGAAATACGTAATAATACGTATACTACGCCTGATATAGATTACATATTCCTTTAAGAATATTTCTGGAGAATTGGGTAGGCACGGTGCTTTGCTAAAGGCCAACCATGTCTTGTAAATCGGTAAAAACGTAGTACTAGGTACGTACGTATTCGGATAGTCCGACGACCAGATTTACTGCCAACATATCCGAGGATCTCATGGGTCGCTTCCCGAAGATTCACCGATGACGTATGACTCACACATTATTAATCTGGGATTAATTAATAGAGAGAGAAAATTAATCTAGGATTAATTACGGAGATATTTTATCTGGGATAAAATATTAATTAAAGAGAGAGAACGATTAATCTGGAATTAATCGATAAAATAATATATTCAATATATTATACGAAATTAGATTTCGATGCAGAATTAAATTTAGAATTTAATTCGGGCGAACGAGTTAATTTAGAATTAATTCGCTAACGACGTGAATAGTAATTTTGATAGGCATAATTATTTAATTAAATTTGATTTAATTACGTCACAACGGAAAATTCGTTAATTAGCGAACCCGAGACCGGGAGTGTTTGCGGGCCCACTCGCATTTCGAATTCAAGTGCGGCCCACAAGTCACATCAATCATCACATCATTAGTCATTCAAGTGATGGATGTCTTGTCACTTTGAGTGATGTGATGTAAGTCACTTGTGATTGATGGGGGTGGTTGGAAGGCTTTATTGCCTTGTACCTTTTTTGGATTTGGAAATTCAAATTTTGGTATATCATTTTACTTGATTTTTGAAATCATAACCAACCAACACAACTTCATCTCTTTCTTCTCTCCTAATTTTCGTCCAAGGGCCAAAATTTCTTCTCTCTTCTCTCCTTCTACATTCGCCCAAGGGCCAAATTTTTGTCTCTCAATTTTTCTCAATGCCGAGAGCATGAAGAAGCTTTAGGAAGAATTTGTGGCAAATGTTTTTAAGTGCTAGCACACTAAAGAGTCATCCAAAGGTGATAGGGAAACAAACCATTGAGCATGGAATCACCATTTACAAAGCTTGGAGCTGTTGGGGTTGGTGCTCAGAGCGCCAATCCGGACCGTATTTATGTCTGACTCATGAATACGAACATCCCATTATTCCATAATATTACTTATTTATGGTTGCACCTCTTGTTTTTATATACGTATTCGAACTGGTTACGATTAGATTGAAACTAAATGTGGTTTAGTGATATGTATATATTAGACAAAGGCCCGATAATATATAATGCAGTACACAGTTACAAAGTTAGTTTTTAATTAACATTGGGAAGTGTCACTGCTATATGTATATTATCAAACATAGTTCCTAGTCAAGATTTGCTAACACGGGTCGGTTAGTCAAATCCGTTGAGACCAGTAAATGTCGTATATCGAGACTTGGTCCGATGGTTTATCTCAATGAATCATGAGTCTGGGGAGACTCGTATAGACGTGTATGTGTTTATAGTGTATAAACACGGAACGGCTCACCGAAGATTCTTAATGGATGGTACACCAACGTCAATAAGAATCTTCTCGGGTTGAGTAGCATAGTGGTCCTTCGACTTGAGATACTACTGTGGATGTATGAGACATCTTCCACACTTAGATGATAGTCACGTCACCGATCTATTTAGATCATACCTCCGCATGTTCGTTGGGTGTGGATCGATCCTCAGGATATCCTGTGTGTGTCAAGAAAGGATCCGTCAGTTCTGTGTACAGAGCATAGGTAGTCTATATATATTTAGCAGTCTGTTAAATCTGTGGCCACAGTATACATCGGAAGTAAGTTCCGAGTGTTATTTAAAGATTGCTAATAGATACGTCGACAAGATAATACCTATAGAGATTTGACGTTTACATCTATATCTCTGGGATTATCTGGATACCTGTGACGGAGGGATTATACGTATGCAATGACCTCGACCTGTATGATTCAGCTAGTTTATCTGTGATCGTCATAATCTACGGGTGGATAGATTATGCACATGAAATTGGATTTCGTGACGGATATACCTGAATCTAGAGAGTCTCAATAATGAAATATACTCGTAGAGCACTAGAGCAACATTAATAAATAATATTTATTATTTATTAAGTCGTTTAAAGGTTAAACGCAAGATACATGCTAAAGGGACCCGATAGTCATTTAGTTAATTATTGTGTTTTACATTTAATACTTGATTAATTTAAATACACATAATTAAATAGTCAAATTGAGATATTTGACTAATATCCTAAATAAATATATGTATTTGATATTTAATGTAAATATTATACATATATTTAATATATTTGTATTTGATTAATTAATTAATTATTTAATTGTTAAATGATTAAATTAATTAAAATATAAATATCTTAACTTAGGATATTTGAATTAAATGGCATGGTTGCCTTTGTTGACCAATTGATAAATATCTAATAAAGTGTTTTTTTAGATATTTAATCAAGTTGATCAAATTTTTGTTAAATGATTTGAAATGATGAAATTTTGGTATATATGTATACATAATTTCGGCCAAGACCCTTAATTAAATATAATGATTATATTTTTGAGTTGCAATTGTTGACTTACTTTATTCTTTAAATTGTTTGATGATTAAAGTTGCAAGTTGATAAGTAAAATTAAATGAAATAAAATATAATGATATTTTGTATATTTCTCCACCAATTTCGGCCAAGGCTTCTTTTGGAGGAGGTATATATTGTTTCATTTCATTTTAGGGTTTAAGAGTGTTCATTTGATACCAAAATAAACATAAAAGAAGTTGAGAGAAAAGCTTGAAGCCTAAAGGAAGATGGCTTGGAAAATTATGATTTTGTAAGTTATCTTTCAAAGTATTCAACATGAAAATTGTTTCTAACATGCTTAGCATCATTTTGTGTTGCTTTTTTGTTGTCTCTATTCTTATAGTTTGTGTTTTATTTGGTTGTGAACTTTGATGAAAGTGTTGAGCATGTATAATGGAGAAAGCTTGTGACTAGTGTAGTTATAAGTATTCTTTTATGGTTTTGGAAACCTTGTTGCTAATCTAGAGTTGTTGACCCACTCTTAGATGACCTAGATTTGATCTTGAGTTGTTTCATTTTGTTGAGACTTTGATTGGATGGAAGAAACATGATTGAAGTATTGGATTTAACCAATTTGGTCTAATTTGTCCAATTTGAAGAAATTGAAAAATTAGGGTTCATGACCAATTCCAAATTTGGGGCTTTTCATATATGTTGTGTATTTGGATGTGTATATGATGCATATAAAGTTTCATGTTCATTAGATTACATCTTGATGTGTTTTGATGCATGAAATGACAAAGTGCACAATAATGAACTTGAGGGGTGCATTCGGCCATGGGTCTAATTTTTGGGCATTTGTGTTGTCTTGGTGTTTTAATATTTTGAACATGCTAAGTTCATCTTAGAAATGATTTAGAATCATTCGAAATTGATTTGATCAATTTCGGACTAAAATGGACAAAGTACAAAGTATAAGGGCAATTCGGTAAATTCACTTAAATATGATTTATTTGAATTTTATTTCATAATTTGATTATTGGATAATTAAATAAATATGTTTATTTAATTAATCCGAGAAAAAGTTTTGAAATCGGAAAATTTGATTTTCCATCGCTTCCGCTGCGTTACCGGATTTAGCCCCTAAAACCCCAACAAAATGGTATCAGAGCGAGTCTGATTCAAGGCCTCCATAACATGATTAGCTTGTTTTATTCAATGTTTAATCATGTTTTCTTGACTTTGTACATGCTTGTTATAATCTAATTTGATTAGATTTAGGGTGTATGACACTTAATGGAATATCACCGCTTAATAAGGTTTTATAGTAACTAGTATTTGGAATACTTGTTTCTTGGTCCGTCTTGTCAATACGGTTTATAAATATTTTTCCGTTACTACATCCGAGACCGTTCCTCTGCTGTGAGGGTGTAGCGATATAGATTTATTTATGCCAGATGTATATTAGATACTAGATAAATTCAAGCGAAAGCGGAATCCTGAACGTGCCCTAGCTGTCAGGGTTACGCAAGTAACTTGAGTTTATCATTGACGAGTTTAACCTTGGTACGTCTCCTTGTGGGCCTGCCTTAGTAGCGACAATGAGAAACGACCAGGACCGGAAACCCAGGAATCACTAGTGAGTGATTGACAAATGAGTTGTCTACATGTGAATATACGTAGGCGAGACCGTGCCTCTGCTGTGAGTCAAAATATATTCATGAGGTCCTCTTCCCATTATGGAATTCGATTTAATTATTGAATTCTCGTTTTTCCGTTGGGGATTACGGTATTACATAAAATAGTGGGAGGCACTGCTAAGTTTAAAAATTTCTTAACTTTGGCAGTGTGTATTATTATGGAAATAGCCGCTTGATTGTTTTCCTTAATCTATATTAGATAGAATTAAACTTTTAATTCACTGCACACATATTTTGATATGTTATCTGACTTGACTCTTGGTTGCAGTTATTCTAGAATAGGTTCTAGATACTACTAGACTAGGATATTATTAGATTGGTCTAAACCATCGGGAACTATTGTTTCGTTTTTCTTCAAAAATAAAGATGGTTAATGACTTAGTTTCTAAGTCATGATAGATAATCTAGATAGATATCCCTTTTAGGATATAATACTTTAGAGAGAATAGTTTCTTATGCAGTAAGAATTGACTTGAATTAGTTCATGTCTCGAGATTCTTGACTGGCATTAAGAAAGCCCCATTAGGTATTTGTTTATCTAGTAATAACGTTTCTTAGCTTAATTACCTTAGAGGCAATGTGTCTGACACAATTTGCTAATCAATTATTTGTAATTGTTGTGAATAGTTGAATGCAAATAGCAAAGCTAAAGAAAGGAGATGTGTATAGTTGTGTATAGAAATATCGATTTTCACAAATACTACAACTATAGGTATTGGATACCAGATCTCACGTCTAGTTATTTAAAAAAATATTAGTTAACGATTGTTTTGATATTTGATATCGGAACTTGCGACTATTGGATAGTTACTTGTTCTTAATAAACAATTGTTATATATTTTAAATATAACTAGTAGTGTCATTGACATAAAGATAAACATTAAGAAAAATTATTCGGTAATGTAAATAATTTAGAACAGTGCTTTATGAGTTTAATCACTTAAACATTAGATGTTTATTCCGTATGGTAAAGGATGGTTTGATACGAGATCACACCACACATCCTTATCCATTTAATGAATATTGTATTTAGGAAAGTGATTAAGATCTTGTTTAACCAATGATTGTCATTGGACCACCAAATTTATTTAACTGATACATTGGATGTATGTAGTTTAATAAATTGTAATTGCTTAAGGTAGTTTTCTATACTTCGTAACTTAGTTGATGAATTGTCATAACTTAGTTACGTGTTTCTGAAGGAACACATATTGAAAGTCTTGAAAGTATCAAGAATTTTCAACCTATTCTGATGAAACATAGATTGAACATTTTTGAATTGTTCAAATATATTCAATCTAAAGGTTTTAGAGAATTCTATCCTCAAAATTCATTACATGTCTTTGAACTGTTCAAAGATCTTTGATACGATCAAACGTATGAATTTAAAGCAATTAGTTCTAAGGTTATTTAGTGAATATGATTCATATTCAATATTTTTCTTCCACGATTCCATCTTGATGGAATTGAGTAGTGGGAGCAATCGAATCTTATATGATTTGATTCGTCTGATATTGAATGTTACCGAATTAGTTTCAATACTCTTGGGGTTATACTCCAGTAACACTAATTCATCTCTTTAATTAATGTTCCATTATTTTCTGCAGTTGCATATATGATATGTATAGGTAGAAAATTTGAATCTTGAAAAGTTGAGATTTCAATCTTTCTTTTATATAATAGTTATATAATGGAAATTACTTACACCTCGGAAGTATAAGTAAAAGTTTATCGTTTATTCTGTTTAATAGAATATTGTATTCTATTTAATAGAATATCTTTCCTACGATTCTAAGTAATAAAATCTTTTATTACTTGGTGTGTAACATCAGATGTTAACTATTGTAGAAAAGACTTGACTTATTGAAGTCAAATGTGAGAATGATAAATTATAAATGGAACTACGTAATTAATAAGATGAAACAACCCTTATACATCTTCCGTACAAGTCTAATAGGATAACAGAATCATTCACGAGTATTTGTTACTTAATGGTTCTGTTGTTTTCTTATTGAAGAAAAATTATCCTATGACTTATAATGGAAGCGATATTTGATATCGATTCTGGAAGTTCACCATTGAACCATAGATCTAAGATTGTTCATAGCTTACTACGATCAAGTTTTGAACTTGATTAAGCTTTCATTATGAATTAGTTCATAAAATGTGCTAATTGTTCGCGCAGCGAAAGCATTGTGAGCTTATTAAAGGTTTGACCTTTATAGTATGACAGTGAGAAAAGTTATACTCAGCAATCTATTGTAGATTTTGAGAAAACTTATCTCTAGTCACACTAAATGAACAATTAGAGATATATTGGTTAATGTTAATATGAAACTGTACATTTTAACTAAAGAATGCAAAGTGGCATTTTTGAATGACTTATTCAGATAAGAGATCAATTGTGATTTCTTGTTTGAAGAGTTCATTCTGGAAGGCCCTAGAGTTTGTGTTCTGTTAAGATCGCAGTTTTGTGCTAGCTTACAGAGTCTATTGTAGACTCGGATAAGTCTTCCAGAAATATGTGTTCTCTAGTTTTGATATCGTCAGATTGTCTGACCTTGTCAAAGTATATAGAATACATATGTGATAAAAGGGTTAGTGGGGGAGCGTACAAATTACTTTCTAGTTTTATATATCCTAACAACTTTATCATTATTATAGTAATAATGAGATGTTTGTGAGGTAAAAAATTTACCTAAGTCTTCTTTACTCCGTGAAAAAGTGGGAGTAGTCTCTGTTATATATGATATAAAGTTTTATATATAAGATATAAAACCAAGAGACTTGTGAGATACTCCTATTATTCGTACATTAGATATGATCTAATTAAGGACATAACTAGGCTATCTGTATGACAGTTAGTATAACTGTTGGACAGTTATTGTGTGTCTTATATAAAGTATTCATCTTTCGTAAATGATGATTCCTTTTTCGAAAGAGATATTGATTAGAATGTCTAATCAATTTTTATGTATCATTTGATGATGACATAATAAATACTTTATAATGTGCGATTAAAGATATTGATTTAATCGTAATTGTTACGAGTTATTTTGATATCCTATAGACCATAGGATGGATCTTGAAACACGTTCTTTGTGATCTTTGAGATATTAAGAACGAGTTTCTAATTCATGGAGAATACAGTCTGCAACCATTAGGGTCATATTAGTTTTGAGACTAATTATGACGTTAGACGGTCTACGTCATAAAGAGTCACAAAAGATGCAGTGGGGTGTCACGAAGGATTCTACTAACTGAGTAGAATTAGATGCAACTTATGAAGTATTGACTTATGAAGTTGTATAGTGACCTTATAAATTAGAAGTTTTATATTGGTGTTGTGCTTGCGGTTGTCCATATAGTATTTTGGATTTGATCCATAAATACTTGGACAACTTAGTAGCTGTAGCATAATACTGATGTAGCATCGTCATTAATGTAAATTTAGATTCTAGAAAATATGAATGATGCTAATTATGGGAAACGATGGAGTTTGTTTGACAAACTCAATATGTCATAAATGGACCTGCTTTTTGTTGCCTACCTCTTAAGTAATGGGTAAGCTTTTGAGAGCCATGAGTATACGATACACATTGAGATGTGTATATGATACCGTGGATTGGCACTAGAGCAAGTGCGAGAAATTGTTGGGGTTGGTGCTCAGAGCGCCAATCCGGACCGTATTTATGTCTGACTCATGAATACGAACATCCTTATTCCATAATATTACTTATTTATGGTTGCACCTCTTGTTTTTATATACGTATTCGATCTGATTACGATTAGATTGAAACTAAATGTGGTTTAGTGATATGTATATATTAGGCAAAGGCCCGATAATATATAATGCAGTACACAGTTACAAAGTTAGTTTGTAATTGACATTGGGAAGTGTCACTGCTATATGTATATTATCAAACATAGTTCCTGGTCAAGATTTGCTAACACGGTCGGTTAGTCAAATCCGTTGAGACCAGTACATGTCGTATATCGAGACTTGGTCTGATGGTTTATCCCAATGAACCATGAGTCTGGGGAGACTCGTATAGACGTGTAGGTGTTTATAGTGTATAAACACAAACGGCTCACCGAAGATTCTTAATGGATGGTACACCAACGTCAATAAGAATCTTCTCGGGTTGAGTAGCATTGTGGTCCTTCGACTTGAGATACCACTGGATGTATGAGACATCCTCCACACTTAGATGACTGTCACGTCACCGATCTATTTAGATCAGACCTCCGCCTGTTCGTTGGGTGTGGATCGATCCTCATGATATCCTGTGTGTGTCAAGAAGGATCCGTCAGTTCTGTGTACAGAGCATAGGTAGTCCATATATATTTACAGTCTGTTAAATCTGTGGCCACAGTATACATCGGAAGTAAGTTCCGAGTGTTATTTAAAGATTGCTAATAGATACGTCGACGAGATAATACCTATAGAGATTTGACGTTTACATCTATATCTCTGGGATTATCTGGATACCTGTGACGGAGGGATTATACGTATGCAATGACCTCGACCTGTATGATTCAGCTAGTTTATCCGTGATCGTCATATCTACGGGTGGATAGATTATGCACATGAAATTGGATTTCGTGACGGATATACCTGAATCTAGAGAGTCTCAATAATGAAATATACTCGTAGAGCACTAGAGCAACATTAATAAATAATATTTATTATTTATTAAGTCGTTTAAAGTTAAACAAACGCAAGATACATGCTAAAGGGAACCGATAGTCATTTAGTTAATTATTGTGTATTTACATTTAATACTTGATTAATTTAAATAAACATTAATTAAATAGTCAAATTGAGATATTTGACTAATATCCTAAATAAATATATGTATTTGATATTTAATGTAAATATTATACATATATTTAATATATTTGTATTTGATTAATTAATTAATTATTTAATTGTTAAATGATTAAATAATTAAAATATAAATATCTTAACTTAGGATATTTGAATTAAATGGCATGGTTGCCTTTGTTGACCAAGTGATAAATATCTAATAAAGTGTTTTTTAGATATTTAATCAAGTTGATCAAATTTTTGTTAAATGAATTTGAAATGAAATTTTGGTATATATGTATACATAATTTCGGCCAAGACCCTTAATTAAATATAATGGTTATATTTTTGAGTTGCAATTGTTGACTTACTTTATTCATTAAATTGTTTGATGATTAAAGTTGCAAGTTGATAAGCAAAATTAAATGAAATAAAATATCATGATATTTTGTATATTTCTCCACCAATTTCGTCCACGGCTTCTTTTGGAGGAGGTATATATTGTTTCATTTCATTTTAGGGTTTAAGAGAGTTCATTTGATACCAAAATAAACATAAAAGAAGTTGAGAGAAAAGCTTGAAGCCTAAAGGAAGATGGCTTGGAAAATTATGATTTTGTAAGTTATCTTTCAAAGTCTTCAACATGAAAATTGTTTCTAACATGCTTAGCATCATTTTGTGTTGCTTTGTTGTTGTCTCTCTTCTTATAGTTTGTGTTTTATTTGGTTTTGATCTTTGATGAAAGTGTTGAGCATGTATAATGGAGAAAGCTTGTGACTAGTGTAGTTATAAGTATTCTTTTATGGTTTTGGAAACCTTGTTGCTAATCTAGAGTTGTTGACCCACTCTTAGATGACCTAGATTTGATCTTGAGTTGTTTCATTTTGTTGAGACTTTGATTGGATGGAAGAAACATGATTGAAGTATTGGATTTAACCAATTTGGTCTAATTTGAAGAAATTGAAAAATTAGGGTTCATGACCAATTCCAAATTTAGGGCTTTTCATATATGTTGTGTATTTGGATGTGTCTATGATGCATATAAAGTTTCATGTTCATTGGATTACATCTTGATGTGTTTTGATGCATGAAATGACAAAGTGCACAATAATGCACTTGAGAGGTGCATTCGGCCATGGTCTAATTTTTGGGCATTTGTGTTGTCTTGGTGTTTTAATGTTTTGAACATGCTAAGTTCATCTTAGAAATGATTTAGAATCATTCAAAATTGATTTGATCAATTTCGGACTAAAATGGACAAAGTACCAAATATAAGGGCAATTCGATAAATTCACTTAAATATGATTTATTTGAATTTTATTTCATAATTTGATTATTTGATAATTAAATAAATATGTTTATTTAATTAATCCGAGAAAAATTTTTGAAATCGGAAAATTTGATTTTCCACCGCTTCCGCTGCGTTACCGGATTTAGCCCTTAAAACCCCTACAGGAGCACTCATGGGGGTTCACCGAAAATACAAGGAGTACAAACAAGGCCATTGCCGAGAGCTTCAAGGAATGGAGAAAGTTTTGTGTTCTTCGCATCGCAAATCCGTTCATTGTAAGTATGATTCTGCCATACTTATTTTCATTGCTTGAATGATCTTGGGACTATAGTAGAAACCCAACATATACAAGTCTCTCCAGACTCATGGTTCATTGGGATAAACTATCAGACCAAGTCTCGATATACGATGTGTACTGGTCTCAGCGGATTTTACTAACCGACCCGTGTCAGTAAATCTTTACCAGGAACTTTAATTGATAATATACTTCTAGTAGCGTCACTTCCCAATGTCAATTACAAATTGCTTTGTAACTGTGCACTACAGTATATATTATCGGGTCTTTGTCTAATATATACATATCACTAAATCCTATTTAGTTTCAATCTAATCGTAATTAGATCGAATATGTATATAAAAGCAAGAAGTACTACCATAAAAAAGTAATATTATGGAAAAATGAATTGTTTGTATTCATGAATCGAACATAAATACGATCTGAATTGACACTCCGAGCACCAACCCTAACAATTATCACTAATTACAAATTGCTTTGTAACTGTGCACTACATTATATATTATCAGGTCTTTGTCTAATATATACATATCACTAAATCCTATTTAGTTTCAATCTAATCGTAATTAGATCGAATATGTATATAAAAACAAGAAGTACTACCATAAAAAAGTAATATTATGGAAAAAGGAATTGTTTGTATTCATGAATCGAACATAAATATGATCTGAATTGACACTCCGAGCACCAACCCTAACAATTATCATTATTCTTGCTACCAATAGCTGTCATTTTGGCAATGTCAGGCTTGTGGCTCTTACGGATTCTCACAGTTCTTCGGAGCCACGAATCCAAACAACCATCATGTGGTTTATGAAGAGGAAGCACATACAGGAATGAGCCCGATGAGCAATCCTCCATTGTTCAACAGGGGAAAATCTTCGTCCAATACGCATTCCTCTACACGTGGATGCTGAAATAATAATGGAAGTGGTGCAGGAACTCTATGGACCAGGGCTAAGGTAAATCATTATCCCGAATTTCACAAGCCTTATCTTGATGTAGTTGACAAAGAGAACCCATGTCTCAGAGGATACAAGATTCCAGATTTTTTACTGTTTTATGGAGATGATGGCCAATCCTCCTTGGAGTATAGCCAGATTCACCATCCAGTGTGGAGAACTGGCGAATTATGACAACTTTTCAAATTTTAAGTTAAGACTATTTCATAACTCTTTGACACGAATATCTTTTACCCGGTATGCCACTCTGACCAGAAACTCAGTGTTCACCTGATAGGAAATTGAGAGGCAGTTCACACTCAATTCTTCAAAGCTGAACTAGGGGTGTGCATAGCAGAACTGTCCAGGGTGATGCAGAGGAATGGAGAAATGGCAGATCGATTCACTGCTCATTTTAAGAAGACGAGAAACCGATGTAAGATTTCCTTGTCGGAAATAGAGTTCATAAAAATAGCACAGAGAGGCTGTGACATAGAGTTGAGGAAGACATTATAGGGATGAAATTCAGAGACTTTTATGAGTTAGCTGCTAAAGTGGTTAAGTGCGATGAGTTACTGGAGGAAGAAAACCACTGGAGGAAAGCATCCATATGAACTTACTGACCGGAAGTGGATGCTCATGAAATAGTGGTGGCAGATCTTAACAATTCAGGATCATGTATTTGTCCTCTCGTGGTTAAGAAAATATTAGAAGCATGGAATAAGACAACCAATTATATTGTCTCACAGTTTCCTTTGATGTTTCCAAACCTGGGGAAATTTTTGATTTCCTTCTAAAATTTAAGTTTCTGACTTTACCTTCTGATCAAAAAATTCCTACCAATGAGAAGCACAAAGGAATAGAGTATTGTAAGTATCACAACTCTTACAATCATTCAACTAACTTTTGCTGAGGTTTTAAAAGTGTAGTACATGACAGAATCAATAAAAAGAGTTCTAAAGTTTCTTAAGAATAATGAAACTGTGTTAGTTGATGAAGATCCATTTCCCCCGTAGCAAATGTAAACACTGCTACTTGTGACCTGCAGGGTATGCTAAATTTGAAAAGACAAAGAAGAAAGAACACAGAAACCTGTCGAGGAAGGGTAATCCGCAAGATTTGGGTTCCAATAAAGTACTTGGTAAAACAATATCAAGCAGAATGGAACCAGGAAGGAGCACACAACCAGAACTTGGTTTCCTCCAAGAACCTGTTAGGGTTGGTGCTCGGAGCGCAATACGATCCAGATTGGAACCAGGAAGGAGCACACAACCAGAACTTGGTTTCCTCCAAGAACCTGTTAGGGTTGGTGCTCGGAGCGCCAATCTGGATCGTATTTATGTCTGATTCATGAATACAAGTAATACATTTTTTCATAATATTACTTATTAATGGTAGCACCGCTTGTCTTTTATTATATATATTTGATCTAATTCATTAGATTAAAACTAAATCATGTTTAGTGATATATATTATATATATATATATTATATATATATATATATATATATATATATATATATATATATATATATATATATTAGACAAAGACCCGATAATATATTATGTAGTGCGAAATTACAACGTAGCTTGTAATTGACATTAGGAAGCGTCACTACTAGAAATATATTATCAAATTAAGTTCCTGGTCAAGATTTACTGACACAGATCGGTTAGTAAAATCCACTGAGACCAGTACATGTCATTATCGGACTTGGTCCGATGGTTTATGCCAATGAACAATGAGTCTCGGGAGACTCGTATAGACGTGTATGTGTTTATTTGATAAACATTGAACGACTCACTGAAGATTACCTAATAGATGGTACACCAACGTCAATAGGAATCTTCTTGGGTTGAGTAGCATAATGATTCTTTGACTTGAGATATCATTGAGGATATATGAGTTATCCTCCACACTTAGATGGTAGTCACGTCACCGATCTATTTAGATCAGACCTCCGCATGTTCGTTGGGTGTGGACTCATGCTCATGTTATCCTGTGTGTCTCAATATAGGATCCGTCAATCCTGTGTACAGGGCATAGTTGTGACCGGCGTAAACACACACGTATAAGGCAAGCGCACGTATCGTTCAAGTAGTATAAAAATATCGATCCCACGAGGACCTAATTCCTACTGTTGTTATTAATTATTGAATCTATTTATTTACAAATATCTAATTAAAGGGAAAATAGAATTGATTGCTAGGTTGATTTGGTTGATTGTAGATTTGCTAAATAAATAAATAAATAAAAAGATAAAAGAAAATACTAAGGAAAATAAAAGACACAAAGATCTAAGGTTGTGATTTCTTTTAATATCATTTAAAAGATGAAGTGATTAATTTATGTTTGTGTAATAAATCAGTTTACTAACCTGGAACACTAAATTATGTAAAAGCCTCTTCCGATGGTCAACTACAAATACCCAGTATAACCCAATTGAACCATATTCCTATGTCAACCACATTACCTGGATTCATTAAATTTAAGTTCCAATTATGGCTACCCCCGCCCGACAGGTATATTCCTATCTTGTAAGGAAATCTATTAAAGGGTTATCTATCCTCAAGGAAGATCGTGGGCTATTAAGTCTAAGGCTGAAACCTAAAATCCCAATGTCTAGTTCATTTTAGATTTACCATATCAATCTTATTGGTGATCACACAATAAGAAGCATTAAGCTTGAGACTTAATAAGTAAACCTATAAATTACTCAAACTATAAAATAATCCCTTATAAACTAGTGATATTAAAAGTCATCACAACCCCTAGATAACTAACACATAACTAGGGCTAGTAAAGACATAAAGTAAAAATACTGAAAAGTAAAATAAAATAAAATGTTAAGGTAAAAGGAATTATTTCTACTATTACTTATTTAGATATCTCCCAGTAAAATAATATATAAACTTGTGATTAATACCAACCAGCCATAAAGGCGGAACCAAAATAACCAGCCATAAAGGCGGAACCAAAATAACCAGCCATAAAGGCGGAATATAAGTTTTATTACCAACCGACCAATCTGGCGGTATCCTGATTAAGTCAAATTTAAATAGTAAATATATTATTTTTAAGGGAGATTAATCTAAATAGTAATAGTAAAAGAAATTACCTTTCACCCGAACATAAGGAAATTACCTCATTATGGTGAATAGTAAAAACTGTAAAAAGTAAAAAAGTAAATTGTAAAAATTGTAAAAAGTGAAAAGTAAAAATTAAATTACTATTATTACAAAAAGTAATTAAAATTATTTACAAAACTAAAAGATAAAAAATAAAAACTAAAAAATTAAAGATTCTAGAGAGAGAAGCTCTCTCTTTAGACGGATTTGAAGAGAGAGGATGGGACACTGAATTCTGAAATCTCGAGCTCAATTTATAGGCGTCGATAGGATCTGGGCGTCGCGACGCTGGTTCCGCGTCGCGACGCGCGCTACAGTGACACGTGTCACTTGCTGATTTGTCGGCTCAGATCTTATCCGATGACGTGGCACTGTTCATGACGTCATTGCTTACGTCATGCTGAGGTTGATTGTCGGCACCGTTGAGATGATGACACGTGGCAGCGCAAGTTAGCAAGTCTTCTGTGATGGTGACACGTGGCACGGCGCACGTTAGCAAAGTCAAACTTCTCAAATTCTGACCCGTTGACCCCGGCGCACTTTAGCAAAACCGGCGCACGCTGGGCATCGCGGCGCGCATTGTTCCAGCGTCGCGACGCGCAGAAGATGAAAATATCCCTGTTGACGCATTTTTGTCCGGTTTTTCCCCAAATTGCCTCCAGTGCTGTCCAAACTTTATTTATCTGCAAAATAACAACAAAACACATCAAAACGTTCATAAATCTCGAGAAACAAAACAAAACATTAGGTTAAATTAGTGAGAATTAGTGGTATAAATACCACTTATCACACCCCCAAGTCTAACATTTTGCTAGTCCTCAAGCAAAACATAAAATAACATAAATAAATTAACTAAGCCACTTTCGTAGGGATCACGATTGCATTTAGCGTATGCAACAAGCCTTTAAACCCCTAGGTGTCCCTAGTGGACGAGTTGTAGTCTCGTGAGGTTTTACAGCAATGATACCCACAAACATTTTACAAAAGTAAAAATGTAGTAAAACTAATGCACACAAAAGCAAAAAGACAAGCGAAAAGAGAATAAAGAAAGTTAGTGACTAATCATGTGAAAATTCTACTCCAAGTTACTAGTTGTTTTTGTTTCTTTCTAAATTACCGAATAAGTAAATTCTCCGATTATTTTTACCATTCTCCATATACACAGCTAACAAAATATTAATCAACTCATTTTTACCCACAACAGTCATAAGTGCAGTTGATAAGAGAGTAATATTTTTGTCCTAATGTTCTATCAGATTTCACACCTTTTTTGTAGCAATGGAATAATTTTCAGATTTTTCTGATTTTTTCTTTGATTTTTTCTCTATTTTTTATTTATATACAATAACTTCCGTCTATGTAGCGAGCTTTGGGTCGGTGGCTCCCAAACCAGTTGGCTTTAGGGCACCAGGTGTTAAGACACCCCTACGGACATAATTACCCAGACTTCAGATATATATATTTTTACAGCATCTTCGATCCATGTAACGAGCTTTGGGCCAATGACTCCCAAACCAGTTGGTTTTAGGGCACTAGGTGTTAAAACACCCTTACAGACTTAATAACTCGGATCTCGGACGTTTTTTTTTTTTTACTCCATCACTATTTAGAGATGCTTCCTCCAATTAAACTATAGCACGGAATATTACAAACTTTTCAATTTTAGCTCATGACTGTATGTTTCCATGTATGTTGATAATACATACCAACGGAGCATATGAAGATCCATTTTAGTCCGTGTTAAGGAGAATTTACGAATTAAATAATTTAAAATGAAATAAACAAAAATTAACTTGTTCCGAAATAAATGGTTTGAGATACGTCTCAGGAATGGAAACTCCTTACTCGGCTATCTCTTACCAATTCCACCTTTTTAGTCAAAACACAAAAATGTAAAATATTTTTGTAATTTTTTGAAAAAATTTTCAATTTTTTTTTTGTTTTTCGAAAAAATTTGGGATAAAAAATAAAAATAACACACAAACTAAAAACAAAGTACTGATCAATTAAAGAACTCCCATTGATTTTAACGGAATTTTGTTGCATAAATGAAAACTTTTAACGGAAAGTATTAACAAAAAAGTTTTGCACCCCCAAACCTAAATTAAGCATTGTCCCCAATGCGTTCAAAACATAAACAAAATGTAGGAACAATGGTACCGAGTTTACGCATCAGTCTCGTCCTCGTCGCTATCTGAAAGTGGATCTGGAAACTGTGGAACAGTGATGTGCAAGTCTCTCGCCATATGTTGCAATGCATGTCCCATGGCAATGTTGTAATCAGTGAGAAAATCAACACGCCTCTCCAAACGATCAATCTATCTGAAACTGAACGAGACTGTGCTGCTCTATGTGGCTGAGCAGGTGGCTGCTGTGGAGCAGCTGCAGGTGCTAATGAGGATGGTCCAGCGGGTATTTGTCTCTCTGCTCTGAGCTGCTGGATCAATCTGGTAGTCAGGGCTGTCATTGCCTGCATGGGCTCCTCTTGAGGCTCAACCGGAACCATACCCAGAGTACATAAAGAGGTGATCAAATAGGGGTAGTACAGTCCAGCCAGCGTTTGGGTAGCAGCCCAAGCAATATGTCTAGAAATCAGGGCTCCTACATCAATCGACAACCCTCTCATCAAGCAGTACAATAAAGTCATCCTCTCCCGGGTGACAAAAGTAATATGAGTCCCTGGTATAAGAGATCTCGTAATGAAGTGGAACCACACCCTCGCATCTGGTCTCAGAAATCTGGAATTCATCTTCATGTATTCCCCACTACTGCTCATTTCCCATGTAGCATTGGGGATACATAACTCCTCGGTTAGCTGCGAAATCACAATCCCACTTCTCAACTCTGTATACTCATCTACTTCTATCTCAGGGATCCCATAGAACTTGTTGATTGTCACCGAATCAAAAGCAATTTGCTTCCCTCTCACCATGGTGTGAAAATCGACATGCTCTGCGGCATTCGCGTAAAACTCTCTTACCAGTGAAATGCTCGATGGGTTGGGTTGGGTACATAGCTTCTCCCAGTGCCGGTCGGTGATCATTCTATCAATATCCGGAAGCATCCCAGATGGAATCTCAAATCCTCTCTCAATGATCCCAACCTTCTTAGTCAGTCCCCTCTCATAGCGCTGCTCTGCAGCCGCTGAAACAAACTTAAAACTATCAAAATTAGGTTCTGCAGACGTCGAACCCCTCGCTCTCTTCGACATTTTTCTGAAATTTTGGCAGAACCTTCTCTGTTTTTCCTCAAATCCTCACCAACACAAAACACCAAAATCACCGCAAACACTTCAAATCAATCTGTCACCGCACTTCGACCCCAATTACTACGAATCAAATTAATCCACAATCCAACACTTCGTAATTCAAAATTCTCAAATCAAACACACCACAATTCAAACCTAATTACCAAATCAATTTACCAATTACCAAATCAAATTTTATCAAATTATTTCCGTTAATCTCAAATTCTGATTCGGCAATGGTGTGTGTCTCGGCAGTGAAGATTTGGTGGCTGTTATGGTGGTTCACGATTTCTGGTGTGTTGGTTGTTAAGTTATGGCTCTGGTGCGAGGTGGTTGGACGGCAGTGATGGTCTCGGCTTCTCTTGGTTCCCGGTTTGGGTGTCTCGGCTGTGGTGGTGCGGTTCAGGCGAGATGGTTGCAGTCTCGGTGGATCTCGGTTTTGGTTTGTGGTTGAAGTGGCTGTGATGGATCTCGGTGGATTCGGCGAAGCTTGGTTTTGATGGTGATGGATGGCTTGGCTTGCTCACGGTGTGGATCTCGGTTGGAGGTGGTGGTGCGTCTTGGTGATGTTTGAGGAAGAAGATGATGATGGGTTCAGTTACGGTGATGAAGGTCACGGCAAGGGTGGCTCGCGGTGGTTGCTCACGGTGTGGATCTCGGCTGGTGAAGACTCTCGGTCACGATGGCACTCGATTTCGGCGATGGCTCTCGGCTATGGTGGAGGTTGGTGGCTTGGTGAAAATGGAAATTCCGGTTGTGGTTTGGTGTGGCTGGATCTAAGTGAGCCTTGATGGATCTTAGTGGTTCACGGTGGTGGTTTCGCGGCTTTGGGTTGGAGATCCGTAATGGTCGGTCTTGTGTGGTAGGTGGTTGAGGATGAAGAAGATGAAGAGTGAAATGAGATGCTGCCAGCGCCCTGCTTATGTCTCTGATTTCGAGTCAGCGTCGCGACGCCAAAAATTGCCTAGCGTCGCGACACTCGGTTCTTTAGGTTTAGGGTTTTGATTCGGGATTTTTTTTTTTTTTGGCAAAACCATGTCTTGTGACGGATAAATCCATAGGGACGCGTCTCAAAAGATGTCTCCTTACTTGGCCGTCTCCTGGATTGACTTTGTATCTTCGTGATTTTGTCAAATTTTATTTTGAAAATCCCGCTTGCACTGGCTTGCTTTGTTCTGAAAAATTCCGTTTTTATTTTTCCTGCAAAATTAACACAAAATTAAAAAGTTCACTCAAAATTCATCTGTTAAGGAGGTTTCAAAGTCGTTTTGGATGTCCAATTAAAGACAATCCCGTGAGCGTTGCTTTTGAAGGGTCTCTTCCAACGGTAAAGTGGTAAAAAGAGTTTTGTCTTATTCAGTGCTCGTGCCACCTTTTTAATCTTTGTTGCTCCAGTGGTTCCTGCAAAGAAAGAAAGAAAATTAGGAGGTCTCGTATGATGCTTGACTTGGAATGGAAGTTCCATTCTGTCAAGCTTCTGGTTGATATCTTTGATTTGTACTCTCCAAAACAACGATGTTTTTCCTGAATGCTCTGAATCTTTATTAAGGTCAGACATTTGCTCCTCCATTTGCTCTGTTTCTTGTTCCACCTTTTCTTCACAAATGTATTTGAAAATTTCTGCATTCAGCTCTTCATCTGTCATCTGTGAAATACATGCTTCAAAATTGCCAACCTGAGGATGTGAAGAAATGTCAGATTTTAGGTCTTCATCCTCTGATCTGGGTGAACTGATTGGCTCATATAGATCTTCTTCGAACATCATGGTAAAGCATGCTCCAAGATCTTCATTTTGAGGACACAGAATTCCATCCTCATTTGTTGGTGCAGTTGGTACAAACAGCTCAGCTTCATCATCGTCAGAATCTGAATAATAGAAATCAAATCGAGACTTTTCCGGTTCTGGCTCCTGAACTGATACCTCTGGTTGTTGATACTGCTCAGCCTCCTCCTCTGTTGAAGTGTCATTGTGAAATGATTGGTACTTGAAGGCTTCATCAATGTCATCTGAAACTGGTTCTTGAGGTATGTAGTTCTGGTTTTCTAAGAATTGTCTCATCTGATCTGTCATTCTCTGTATGGATTCTGCGTTACTCTGAATTTGTGCATCAAATCGAGCTGCCTGTTCTTTGATCATATGAATCATCTGTTCTTTCTCTGATGGTTCTGGTTGTTGGTAAAGATCAAAGGTAGATGGTGGATAAGATGGAAAATGTGGCTTTGTGAAATGTGATGGCTCTTCATAGCATGATTGTCTCCAGAAATTCTCCCACTCTGATCGATATATACATTGATCGCTCGGGTGGTTACTGTCACAAATCACACATCTCCCCATTTCGTTCTGATGAACAAATGTAGCATTGCTTGGTTCTGGCATCCAGTGATAATCATTGGGCAGATCAACAGGCCACAGAAAATCGGATTGTTGTTCCCAGTTGCGGGGTGTATCTTCTTGTAAAGCTCGTAATCTCTCAATCTCCCAATAGTATTCCATTTTTCAATCACCTGAAAAAGAAAGAAATAAAAATTACAAGTAAAGAAAATTATATACAAGTAAATTAGATAGCTTCAAAATTAACAACTCAAGAAAAATAAGTCCCCGGCAACGGCGCCAAAAACTTGACCGGCGTAAACACACACGTATAACGCAAGCGCACGTATCGTTCAAGTAGTATAAAAATATCGATCCCGCGAGGACCTAATTCCTACTGTTGTTATTAATTATTGAATCTATTTATTTACAAATATCTAATTAAAGGGAAAATAGAATTGATTGCTAGGTTGATTTGGTTGATTGTAGATTTGCTAAATAAATAAATAAATAAAAAGATAAAAGAAAATACTAAGGAAAAAAAAGACACAAAGATCTAAGGTTGTGATTTCTTTTAATATCATTAAAAAATGAAGTGATTAATTTATGTTTGTGTAATAAATCAGTTTACTAACCTGGAACACTAAATTATGTAAAAGCCTCTTCCGATGGTCAACTACAAATACCCAGTATAACCCAATTGAACCATATTCCTATGTCAACCACATTACCTGGATTCATTAAATTTAAGTTCCAATTATGGCTACCCCCGCCCGACAGGTATATTCTATCCTGTAAGGAAATCTATTAAAGGGTTATCTATCCTCAAGGAAGATCGTGGGCTATTAAGTCTAAGGCTGAAACCTAAAATCCCATGTCTAGTTCATTTTAGATTTACCATATCAATCTTATTGGTGATCAGACAATAAGAAGCATTAAGCTTGAGACTTAATAAGTAAACCTATAAATTACTCAAACTATAAAATAATCCCTTATAAACTAGTGATATTAAAAGTCATCACAACCCCTAGATAACTAACACATAACTAGGGCTAGTAAAGACATAAAGTAAAAATACTGAAAAGTAAAATAAAATAAAATGTTAAGGTAAAAGGAATTATTTCTACTATTACTTATTTAGATATCTCCCAGTAAAATAATATATAAACTTGTGATTAATACCAACCAGCCATAAAGGCGGAACCAAAATAACCAGCCATAAAGGCGGAACCAAAATAACCAGCCATAAAGGCGGAATATAAGTTTTATTACCAACCGACCAATCTGGCGGTATCCTGATTAAGTCAAATTTAAATAGTAAATATATTATTTTTAAGGGAGATTAATCTAAATAGTAATAGTAA
Source organism: Zanthoxylum bungeanum (assembly GCA_019454045.1). Classification (NCBI taxonomy): domain Eukaryota; kingdom Viridiplantae; phylum Streptophyta; class Magnoliopsida; order Sapindales; family Rutaceae; genus Zanthoxylum; species Zanthoxylum bungeanum. The sequence continues at coordinate 76,620 of SKCR01030513.1, forward strand.
AAGAAATTACCTTTCACCCGAACATAAGGAAATTACCTCATTATGGTGAATAGTAAAAACTGTAAAAAGTAAAAAGTAAATTGTAAAAATTGTAAAAAGTGAATGAAAAGTAAAAAAAATTACTATTATTACAAAAAGTAATTAAAATTATTTACAAAACTAAAAGATAAAAAATAAAAACTAAAAAATTAAATATTCTAGAGAGAGAAGCTCTCTCTTTAGACGGATTTGAAGAGAGAGGATGGGACACTGAATTCTGAAATCTCGAGCTCAATTTATAGGCGTCGATAGGATCTGGGCGTCGCGACGCTGGTTCCGCGTCGCGACGCGCGCTACAGTGACACGTGTCACTTGCTGATTTGTCGGCTCAGATCTTATCCGATGACGTGGCACTGTTCATGACGTCATTGCTTACGTCACACTGAGGTTGATTGTCGGCACCGTTGAGATGATGACACGTGGCAGCGCAAGTTAGCAAGTCTTCTGTGATGGTGACACGTGGAACGGCGCACGTTAGCAAAGTCAAACTTCTCAAATTCTGACCCGTTGACCCCGGCGCACTTTAGCAAAACCGGCGCACGCTGGGCGTCGCGGCGCGCATTGTTCCAGCGTCGCGACGCGCAGAAGATGAAAATATCCATGTTGACGCATTTTTGTCGGTTTTTCCCCAAATTGCCTCCAGTGCTGTCCAAACTTTATTTATCTGCAAAATAACAACAAAACACATCAAAACGTTCATAAATCTCGAGAAACAAAACAAAACATTAGGTTAAATGAGTGAGAATTAGTGGTATAAATACCACTCATCAAGTTGTCCATTATATGATTAGCAATCAGTTAAATCCATGGTCGTGGTATACTTCGGAAGTAAGTTCCGAGTGTTATTTAGAAGATTGCTAATAGATACGTCGACACGATTATACCTATAGAGATTTGACATTCATATCTATATCTCTGGGATAATCTGGATACCTGTGACAGATGGATTATATGTATGCAATGACCTCGACCTGTATGATTCAGTGAGTTTATCTATGGTCGTCATAATTTACGTGTGGGTGAATTATGGACACGAAATTGGATTTTGTGACGGATATACTTGAATCTAGAGAATCTCACTGATGAAATATACTCGTAGAGCACTAGGGCAACTATTATGAATAATGGAGATTATTTATAACTCGTTTAACGGTTAAATGAAAAATACATGCAATCGGGACCTAATCGTCATTTTCGAATTAATGTGCATTTGTATTTAATATTTGATATTATTAAATACACATTAATTAAATATCAAATTGTGATATTTGACATATATCATTAATATATGTATTTGAGATATTTGATGTAAATATAATACATATATTTAAAATATTTGTATTTAATTATTTAATTATATAAATTTTATATGATTAAAATAATTAAAGTAACAAATATCTTTAGTAATGATATGCTTCATTGGTAACACTTGGAGTTTTACTTTATTAAAGATAAATGTTATCTTTTTATTATGTAAATTTATTCCAATGATAATATTACAAATGAAACAAATTGAACAAATATTTATTGTTATTTTTGTTGTTCAAGGCAACAATAATTTTTGACATATAAAATTTTTTTGTTTTCATTTTCAAGACAAAGACAAGTTTCAAAAATATTTACTAAGTTAAAAATTGAGAGAAAAATGAAGAACCATTGGAGAAAAAGCTTGGAGTTTTTGTAAGTTGTTCCAACAATCTTCAACTTAGAAATTATTTCTATGATTCTATACTTCAACTTGTGTAGTTTAGAATTTTCTCTAATGTTTAATTATGTGAATTATTATGTTGGAAATTTGTTTGAAGGTGTTCAAGCATGTATGATTAATTAATAAGCTTGTTAAATGTAATTAAGCTTATTATATTAATTAGTAATTAAAGTTGTCATTCTAGAGTTGCTTAGCCATTCATAATTAACCTAGAATTGTTCTTGAGTAATTTCATGATGGTGAGACTTGATTGATGTGGTAATGGATTGATTAAAGTGTTGAATTTTCAATTTAATGTAAATTGTGAAATTAGAGTAATTTATGAAATTATGGTTCTTAACCTAATCCAATTTTGTGGATTTTCATATATATGATATAATTTGATGTATATTTGATGTATATTAAATTTGGGATTGATTGGATTTGATCTTGACATGTTTTGAACATTTGGGGCGAAATCGCAATTAAGGTAAAATTCTGGGCTATGTTCGGCTTTGTTAAAATAATTGGGGATCTTGTTGAAATTTCTGATTTGATGTGTTGGACATGTTAAAAATCATTTTAGAAATGATTTAGAATCATCCAAAATTATATTTGACAATTTTAGGACTAAAATGATCAAATTGCAAAACTTTGGGGCAATTCAATAATTTATGATAAATTTGATTTTTGAGATAAAAAATCAGTTTTTATTTATTGAGTAAATATAATAAATTGATTTATTTTAATTGCCCAAGAAAATATTTATCGAAATTGTTTCGGAGTGAAAATACGCGAAAACGGCGAAAAACGACATTACTAGGTAACAGCTGCCCAAACGGTGAACTGGGCACTATTCAGGAAGCCCATGAACTATCCAAATATTTTTGGGGTTGACCTGGGCAGTCCCCATGAGCATTGGTCGGTCAGTTCGGCCGGAAACGCGTTTTATGCTATTTTGCGCAAAAACATTTTCGCAGAAGTTTCGAGATGTTTCTATATTATTTATGTTGTTATATGATATCGAATAAATATGTTTCGGTGAAATATAAATGAATTATCAATATTGGATATTGAATAATTTATTCGTAAGTTTAAAATTTTAAACTATGATTTCGCCCGAACTGCGGTCTTTCCGCTGCGCCGCCCTGATAAAACCCCAACAGAACCAACCCTCCCCATGTTCCTATCCAGAAGAGACAGCAGAGATTTGTGCCTCCTCTAAGAGTCTGGCCAAGCAACCAATGACACATGGTGGAGTAAAAAAAGTTTCCTGAGAAACTTTTCTGGACCCAAAAGAGAAGACTCATATGCCAAAGAGCTGCTTTAAAGAGGAACGAGAATTAGCGCAAGAGCATGTGAAAGCCAAATCAAAGTTTTGCAAGAAGTACACTGATGATCAGGAATCAATATGGAGTTTGTCCAAATATGTATAATTAGATGTGACCAATTGATTATTTCATTGTCTACCACTTTGATTTAATCCAATTAAATCAAGCCAAATACACTTATTATTACATATTTTGTAATTATCAAAATATCCTCCAATGGTAGATATATTTATGAAATTACAACAAAACCCTTGTGTGATTTTGGATTAATTCAATTAATCCAATTAGGTCAAAGTAAATAATTAATGTTATCCAATAGCACTTAATTATTTTAATTGATAATTAAATTATCAAATATTATATATTATCAAACATTACTGGCTACCCAAATGCTCAACGAGTATACTTCATATTGTGGGACTCTTTAAATCCAGACACGTTCGTCATATAAGCCTGGCTTATATGTACGCAATTCGACCACCTCCGAATACACGAAGAACACGAACGACCTTTCTGAAAATTCGAGGTCATCATATATGTTTAACAATCCCTCCGTCGTAGAAGTGCTTAGGAAATATAGATTACACCGTCAACTTTCAGATGTGCACATCTAATATTGTCGACATATCCACGATTTTTTACAGCTAATCATAATACCATTTCTGATATATGCAATCAACTCTGGGTGATTAGCTTTGGCCAAAGTCTTAAGAATCGTGACTTACTCACGTGGATACCTAAACCCATTATGGTACACATACAGGCCCACAGATCCTATCTTGATACGTAATTGATTAATGAGTGCATCAGTCCACACCCAACGAACATCTAGCGGTCAGACCATGAAAAATCTCTGACATATATGGCATCAAAGTGTGTAGGATCACACACAAAATCAATGTTATCCAATAGTCAAAGGATCACATATGCTACTCGACCCGAGAAGATTTCTATTGACGATGGTGTATACTTTCAACTATTAGGAATCACCGGTGAGTCATTCAGTATTCGCTCCAACGAATGCCCACATGTATATACAAGCTTCATTTGCTCATGGTACATCGGGTTAAACCATTGAAACTTCAATTCCAATATACGACATTTGTTAGTCTTCTAGGTTATAAGAAGTCGACCGTATTCCAAAACCAACGACTAAAAATATTTACTTTAAGAATAGTTTATAATAGGGGTGGGCATCGGATCGGATCCGATCCGATCCGATCCGATTCGATCCGATTTGATCGGATCGAATCGGATCGGATCTGATTCTTTGATCCGATCGGACAGTCACAGACGGATTCGACGGATATCGGATCGGATCGGATAAAATCCGATCCGATCCGATCAGTTTTTTTTTTTAATTTTTATAAGCAAAACGACGTCGTTTTGCAATGTCAGAAACGACGTCGTTTTGCATAAGTTAGGGTTAGGGTTCATTTTGGTTCGTCTCTCACGGTCACGGTCTCACTCTCATACTCTCATCTCACTCTCAGACTCTCAGACTCAGTTAATCAGACTATCACTGACACTGTCACTTCTTCTTCTTCCTCGAATCTTCAATTCTTCTTCATCAAAAATCAAACTTCTACTCTTCTTCTGTTCTTCATCACCCACTTCCTCGAATTCAGATTAACTTCTTCAGTCTTCACTTCATCAGACACGGACAACCACTTCAAAGTTCAAAAATCAGGCTTCTACTCTCTTCATCATCCACGCAGGTTTCATCAAGGATCAAGGTAATTAACTTCTTTCTCTACTTCATTGATTCATTCACAGATTCACTGGACACTGGTTAACCGTTTTAGTTCCTCTGAGTTTTTTGGTTTTGGCCCTTTTGGGCGTTTGATTTTCTTCGTATTGCCTTTTGATTAGTTAAGAATTCGAATTATGTTCTTGATATACAGTTATACACAGATGTTTTGATTATTTAGGGTTGATTAGGCGTGGGTGTATGGACAATTGACAATTGTAATTTCACTGCAATTTCAGTAGTTAGTAGTTAAATGAATGTGAGTTCATTATATTTGTTAGGAATGAAGCCATCATATCCTTCAAAACAGAAGAAAATGCAAATTACAGTTTACCTTGATGACTCCAGATTTCAGACTTGATGTTAGGCTTCTGAGTTCTGTCCAATATTGTTTGATTTATTTCAGAGCAATTAAATGATACTGTGACTGTGAGGTCTGAGGTGTTTGCTATCCTTTTGAAAGAACTCTGTGGAATTATTGTGGTTTATGTTATATGTGAGTGAGACATTAGCTAAATGTTTTGCTGTTTAATGTTAAGTGAAATTGGAGCTAAAATGCTGGAGTGCCAGAGTTTATGAGTTCTCTTTAGTCTTTATGGTTATTTGTTCTGCTTTTTATTTGTTAAATAAATTCCAATCGAGTCTGGATGTAACATTGTTGTATTTTTCTGGCATTGAACTTTGGGGAAACTGAAATTATTTGTTTGTTTGTTCCTAAGAGATTACTTGTCCCATCAAGAAGCTATTGTGATAATTCTTATGAAAATTTCTTCTACAATGTTAAACTTGTAGTATGGAAACTATTATGAGGAACTTGTAATACTGAACAGGAACTTGAATGGAATGTATGATCAGTAGTTAGTAGTTACAGTATGATCTTGTAAGGTTAGTAACTAGTAAATAGTAATGAATGTGCTTCTAGTGCACCATCTTTTGCAGGCTTGATGTTGTTGTGGTGCTGCTGCCGTGCTGGAAGTGGAAGGACACTGGGAATAGTGAATACTGGATAATGGATAGTATTGTGGATTGATAATTTGATATTGTGGTCATGTTGGTTGTGTTGTGTGTAAACTTTTGGCTTTTGTAGTTTTGTACTTTTGTTGATCTTAACATCTTGTGGTATTGTTATAATGTATGTGTAGTGTGTACTGCAGTAACTACTATTTTATTTTTTTCATCTTGTGGTCATGTTGTAACATGTTATTGTCATTGTTGTGTGTACAAAAGTAACAAAACTAGAGGAAATGAGAAAGATGATCCTGCTGCATGAATCTCTGCTTGTGCTGTCTGTTTCTGACTTCTGTAGTGAAAAAATCGGATCGGATCGGATCGGTCCGATCCGAAATCTTTCAATTTCGAATCGGATCGATCCGATTTGATTCGATTTTAATCGAATCGGATCGATCTGATTCGAAATTGGACGATTTCGGATCGGACCGATCCGATCCGATTAGAATCGAATCGAATCGGATCGAGTTCGATTCGCTAATCCGATCCGATCTGATCGTATAAACAACAAATTTCGGATCGGATCGGATTCGGATTCGATCCGATCCGATCCGAATTCGATAATGCCCAGGCCTAGTTTATAATAGTGATACTATCTCAATGTCAGACCACCCAGTGTCCAGAATTACTACATGACTATTCTAAGGTCGATGTCATTCTTCGCATATTTATATATCAATCTAATATGCATAATGACACTATCATTAACAAGGCTCGAAATGAAAAAAATATAGTTATTAATAAATAATATAATATACAATACAATACATTATTCGGATTGGCGCTCCAAGCACCAATTCCAACATAACATGCGTTGGAAGTTGAGAAGCAATTTCAAGAAGTTATTTCCGGGAGCCATAAAATCCAAAGAGGAGCACAGAGGAAAAGGCCCCCCTCCAACACATCGATAAAAAAAACCCAAAATATGTCAATTTTCAATTACTCTCTGTAATAAGTTAGTTCTGTAGTTAATTTTCTTTCAAGCATTTCTCTATAATTTTATATCTTAATTCTAGTAAAGATTTTCAATTCCAGTAAAACTTAGTTTCTCAGTTTTCTATAACTTCAAGTCTCATTTGCAGTAACTTTTAATTCCTAGTCTATTATTAGCATCCTCATAAATTCCAATTATTTATCCCTTATAGACTTTGGAGAACTCTTAGTTTTTACGATTGTCTAATTTTATTTATCATTTTCTTTATAATTTTATTACGTGGATGAATCGTCACGTGCCACCTCATATATATCTGCATTTGGTTTAAAAATTAGGATTTCTCATCTTTCAAAATTAATCAAACATTGCCAATCTTTAGCACCCTTCTCACATCTTACTCCCTCATTCAACAAATCTCCATATCTTTATCTGGAGCTTGTGACTGCAAAAATGGTGACAAATTTTGAGATGACCAATTTCATTGAAAATTTGTAGAATCTACACATTTGTACACTCTGAATGTCAGAAGTCAAAATTAGGCCATACAAATTCTTTGGATGCTTTTGCTTTCTATAATTCACCTGACTGAGAATATCAATCAGTAAAAGCAAAATGGTACCAACGAATCCACAGGCACTAGTACAAGGGACAAACCAAACTGGCTTCTTCACTGAACTTCAATTTTGGTCCACCTTTGACCTTAACTTATATAGCTCGTATTGAGCTTTTAAGAATGTGCTTATGACTGCCAAAACATTGTTGCTTGCTCCTGCTGCAAGCAGTGAATTGAGGAACATAACCCAGAGGCGGCGCCATTAAGCAAAAAGATAAGAACTATGAACAGAATCCCCATAAATAATGGAATGTCAAAAAGCTGAAGAACTGTCAGCATTTTGGTAGGCCACTGTTAAGCATTCCCATTATCAGAGCTGCTACAGGTTTGATGAGGAAGGACAGAATTTCCAAAATTTCCATCCAAGCTCATCTGCTGTACTTCTTGTGGAGATAGGATCTTAATGAAGCGGACACAGTTCACAAACTCCCTGAAAACCCCCAAACCAGATAACGTGTTAGGCAAATCAATTATATTGATATAACTCGTAAGGATTGTAAATCAGTTAATTCTTCTGAGTGTTACAGTTTTATGTCGATAAAAGTTCAAGATCAGGTTCCAGAAATACGATAATAAAGATAAGCATACGATAGCTCAGAGGTCAGTAAATAACTCACTGAGGGGTGAAACTTGGCTTGCTTCAACAGAATTAAATTATAGTTATTAAGCAGAAGGCTGGCTAATAAATTACTAATATATTAAGTGAAGTTAAAAATCAAAATTCAACTACTGGAAAGGAAGCAAAAGGGCTCACTCCCACGGGTCATCCCCGACTAGCAGGACATCATTCTCATGATCCACATACACAAGCTTCCAGCCTATCCTCCCCTGGTCTTCAAGTTGCCCCTCTATGCCAAACCTACGAGCAAGATCTTGCTTCAGCTCATCATAACCCGAGTAGCGTGTGATATCAATAGATCTCCCAACAGCTCCACGTTTGTAAACCTATACAAATAATGTACTAGATTTAAGAGCTTGACTACTTCGAATAAAAGAATGGGAAACACTTGGCTTAATCTGCTGAAATTTAAATCTAGAAAATAGGACCTTGGTATATGTCCGCATTCTCTGTGGAAATTGGGGTGGTGGGGCCCAAGGACCACTGTTCAAGAAACTGCCATCGTTAATTGTGGAATCGATTGAATAAATGCTATATCTGGAATTCCAAATGACTGTGAAACAATTGAGGAAGAGAGCTCTTGCTGAGCGTCTTTGGATTTTCGTAGTTTGTAAGCATCCCTCCAGAAGTTATATTATGGAGAAATCCTTCCCTCCCATCATGCCCCCCTTTGTGAGCAATGGGTCAGGATTCATGGATCCCAATGAGCCATCAATGTTAGTACCATATGGGGCATTACTCCTGGGATCAGCCTGAACTTCCCCATCTTGACTTGTGTCTCTTAATATTGACTGCAGATTGTAAGACAACGAATTGTTCTTGTGCTGTAAATGGACATCATTCTGAGAAAGGCAAACTGAAGTTGCGGAAGATGATGTGTCCAAATAATCTGTCTGTGTAGCTGCACCATTTAGGTATGTTTGTGGGGCAAGCAAACCTTGGTTTTGAGCCTTGGATATGTTCACTGAAGGCTTAACATCAGATTTGCTCGGCAAATCTTTGACCAAGTTATCATCAGATGGCATGGTTTTCCAAGCACTGGGACTCAAAAGTGTTGCAGCAGACTGAGCCACTTCCTCTCCAATTCCAGCACTTCGGTGAACCCGACTATTTATTGTTGGTTGAATAAAATGTTGGCAGTTGTTTGTGGAAGGTGAATTGGAGCAAGAAGGATTATCATCAGTAATCACAGACTGCCCTACTCCTGCAGCTCCTGTCAATATGCTGTTACCAGCCGTTGAAACTTGAACGTTAATATGGGTTGGGAGGTGCCCCAAATGTCCAGCATTTGAGAGAGTATGCCAGGTTTCTGTTTCTCAGTCTTCGGCTGCTGAGGAGGATGGGAGAATTGAACACTGTTTAAGCTGCTAGTCTTTGAATCTTCTGTGAGATAATGTTTGACTGAGAAAGCGAGGTTGGTGTTAGCGGAGGTATTTCCAGAATTTGGGTGGGTGTCACAGATCTAGAGAAGCTCTGGGATGCATCTAAAAGCTGCCTTTGCTGATCTTGGAGTTGAGTAGGTTGAGCTGGCTGTTGCGGTGCAGATTGCTGTAAAAGTGATTGCCGTTGTTGCTGAAGCTTCTGCAACAGTTGAAGCTGAATTTGCTTGTCAGAAATTTGTAAATTTTGGTTTATTTGATCAAGAAGCTGGGATTGCACAAGGTTTTGCTGATGGCTCTGGCCCATAATATGTTGCTGTTGTTGCTGCTGCTGCTGCTGCAGGTTTTGAGGAAGGTTTACTGGAAGCTGAGGGTTTTGAATGGAAGGTTGCTGTTGAAGAAAATTATTAGTTTGGACAAGATTTTGGGGCTGAAGAATTTGTGCCTGTACTTGACCAGAGGGCAAAGCTTGACTAATCATATTTTGCCTCGATTGTTGAGTAATATCACCCAGCGGTTGCTGTGGTGGTATAATTGAGCCTAATGGGTTCATAGTGGATGGCAGCTTCGGAAGCTGATCAATCTGTTGCACTTGCTGTGGTAGACTCTGGCTAGTAAACTGCAAGCTGTTTTGCTGAGGTATTTGGGGCAATCCTAACTGACGTGAAAGGTCTGCTCCATTGAGGTTTTGCAGAATGGACTCAGGTAAGGAATGCATGTAACTTGACTGCATGGCATTCGCCAGGGATGGATTCTGCTGCATGTTCATCCACTGGGCCAAGCTTAGGCCAGGCAGAGCCAGGGAATCCTTCATGCCAAAATCATCTCCGATCCACGGCATTGTCCTCTTGAATACATTATCCAAATCAGAAGCGTCGTCCTCTGCATTAGTATGAACCTAAGATAAAATATCTCTCACCAAAGCAAATTTTAAAGCTAAAAGCATGGTTGATAAATAAGCATTTTCTCTTGCTTTTTATTGGATCAGAGGAAGATAATATAAATCCCAGGAATAAAGTAAAAAGCATTGAAGAGCTAACCATAATAAACTCAGCAACTTAGCACACTGGCGTATAATGCATCTCAAAGACCAGATATTTTTAAGGTCAAAGATTGACCAAAAGAGGACAACAAGAGAGAATCTATTTCAAAACACGTGTCCAACTTAATTCAATGTATTCGGCAATCAGCCAATGCCATCCACTTTTATCAAGGGCAACTAGTTAGACCCTGTTGAATGGAAGGCTAACACACAATATCAAAGCATAAAGGGAAGGCCTATAAAACTCATCCATATTCTCCCTCAATGGAAAGTATAAGTGAATGCCCATGCAAGTGGTATGCAGGACAACACAGTCTAGGAAAGGAAATCATATCATAAGTAACCAAGAAAAAATGACTTAATAGACATCTAGTATTTGGCATACCGGCTTGCCTTGGATGCTTGGATCTGAAGAATGGAGGAGGGCATATGAAAAATGGAGCAGTCACTGGATCAATCTCCCAAATTGAGACACGACTGCGCCTTTCCCCAGCAGTAGACTCATCCCAACCAACCTACTCATAGATATGGGTTAATTACGGTGAAAATAAAAATATGATAATGTTGAAATTGCTCAAAATGGCATGGTATCAACCTGCAAATTGCGCCATTGGGAGTTCTTCCATCTAACAGGATCCAGATCACTGATACCTGTAATTGTACCCATATACCTGCAGATCAATCGCCTTTAGATTATTATTTCATAAATATTTAAGACAAAACTTGCAGACCATTTTGTTCAAATTCAGGAAGGCAATCTGGAATCTTAACACTTATGAGTCCAGATCAAGAATTTAAAAGTAATTGCTTTAGTTCTATTTAGAGTAAGGTACCAAGAGGCTCAAATGCTAAATTATTATCTTTCGAATTTGAAATAATTAATGGTTATCTTTTGAGAGTTTTTCTCACCAACCATCATTAAAATCACAACGAGAAAATGTTTTAGTTTTAAACAACTACCTTCTCTTTCCAGACTCTTCTGTTTCAAACATCATCCTGAAGCGCATGCCAAGTGAGATTTGGTTGCTGTGCACTGCTTTGTAGTACTTGGCCAATGGGACGACAAATTCGGAAGGACTAGCCCTGCATTAAAAAAGTAAAAAATGTTATTTAGGGTGAGTTCTCAGTGCATAAAAACTTAAGTCATCGTATATAAACTTATTGAGGTGAACACTAGCTGACCTTGGATTATAAAAGACAGTGAAGGGACTATTATTTGCAGCTGCATGTGCTGCTGCAGCAAGGATTCCAATATGCATACTGTCACTTGATAGTACTGATGAGGATAGATTGGTGGGTTGCTTGTTAGCTCGCCTAATGCCCAATAGTAGCTGTTGCTCTTCATCTCTGCACCCAAATATTAAGCATCAAAACAACAATAAATGTTCATCTCAAAAAAAATAAATGGATTATTGGTTTGTATAGATAGTGTGTTGAAACTATATGAGTGATCATATGATCAACAAGAGTTTTGGATGTATAAAGCAAACATTTTGTGAAAATTATCTCCAAACAATGAATTTCCAAGGAATCTCGGTCAATTATTATTACCTGATAAATAAAACAGAGTCACCAGCGAAAAGCCTCTTTCCACTAACAAATAGGCTCCAACCTGTCGTAAGCAAGTTTCGTTTTGGTTTTCCTGAGTCGAGAGAATGAAGAATTGGTATTAGATAATTATATTGGGAAAAGGTGGCAATGTAATAATAAAAGCACTTTATGGATCCAACTAGTGCAATGTCATGGCTGCAAAATGGACATACCCCGATAGATATGACGGAAGGTCCATGCATTATCATGCAAATCCCTGGCCACAAGTTCTTGAGCAGGTGGTTGCATAGAGAAATCCTATCACAGGAAACAGAATTAAGAACAAACTGTGGAACGAACATGGTAGAACTTTCATATAAGGAAAAGCTGCTCACAAGAGGAGGGAAAATCTTCTCAGCTGCACGACGGGGCACAGAGAAACCTCCATGAGTGCTTGTATCACTTGCTGTCAAAGTTTTGCAGAAGAACTCTGTTGGTGGTTTGTTTGATTTCAGCGCTAGATCCGATCTCAACAATCCATCATTGTCATACTGAACACAAGATATTGGGAGGATTAATTTTGAGCCAGCAACTCGAAATTGTGCAGAGGTCATTTCTCTATATTTTCTAGGCATTGAGATTAGGTATGTCATTGCTATATTAGATATAGTAGCTATGAATGATTTTATAGAACACCTACAGTAAAAAAAGCATATTATATAATGTGCTCCAAAGGGATGTTCATAGTTTAAGTACAAAATGAAGATTGTTGAGTTATTAAGAACCAAGGCCTTACAGAAGGAACAGGTTGGAGGGTCATTTGAGCATACACTTCATCCGTTTCGGTGTCGGCCTACAAAATCAAAAGCACGAAAGTTGAAAATATTACTGCGAAATGCAAACCATGTGAATTAGGTTGTTGGTAAGACAAATGAAAATCAAATAGGGTCATGTGCATACAAGCAAGGTGACATTGAGAAGGATACACAATAGCTTTGATGGAAGATTAGGATAGTTTGGTATTTGACCATGAACGTCCTTTTTTATAGATGCTGCCACCTGTAGCCAAAAATTTCAATCCCAAGTTATATATAAAGCATGAACTTAAAGTCCAAAAAGAAGTTACTAATGAACAAGACACAAAGCATCCATTTACAACAATCCATCAATCCTTTAAGTTATATAACTAAAACCAACAAGTAATGATTAATGTTTAATGAGGGTAAACAAAATGTTTCACAATACTAACTAGTAACAACACAACTTAAGAATGAATATGCTATTAAAAAATTTAGAAAAATACATGGTAACAATAATGGTAACAATAATGAGTAAAAACTCTTGTAAAATTCTTCTATACAACTATAAAAGTGCCTAGTGTAGTGAAAAAGAACGGTACTATAATTACATAATCGAATATATAGTTTGTATCTCAACTAACGTGACATCAAATGTGTAAGTTTGTAAATAATAAAGTCAATTAATATATTAGTGACAGTGGCACAAAGAAATAGTTAATAGAAAGTCAATTAATTAATTTTTTTGTTTGAGAAATTGAAAGCTAAAAAAAAATACATAAAATGAAGTTATTTTAACATTAAACGAAGCAACATTATCTCAACTCAGGGTAAAATGGTATTTTACTAAAATCACCAAAAAGCTCGCGTCGACAAAATTACCAAAATATACAACTCCGTAGTCCGTAATTATTTACCCCCAATGAACAGGCAAAGAGAAACGGAACGGACCTGCTCGCTGTGGCCTTGTGGGAAATAGACGACGTGGGTCCCAGCTACGGGCAAATTCACCAACGGCCCTGCGCATGCGTGCCACAGTTCTGCGTTTATAGTCTTCTTCTCCCCTCCTCCTGTAATCACAACATCACCACGTGTCACCCTCCCACTCGCCAGCGTATTGAAATTATTAAAATAATAATAATCTTTTTTTTTTAATTCGATTAAATACAACTGAAGAAACGACACAAGCTTAAAATCTGATATCTATATATATATATATATATAGAGAGAGAGAGAGTAACTGACCTTCGCCGGAATTGGAGGCAGCGCCGGCACTGTTCGCCGGTGTCTTCATTGCTCTTTCCGAAAACTCCGTTACAACCTTTTCGAAAAATTTGATTCACTGTCTCAATATGAGCTGGATGAAGCACCAAAAAGTTCCTTTAGACAAACAAAAAGTTTCAAGTCAAAGAAAAAGTGGTTGGAAAGTTTTTCCGGCGGATATTTCCCGGCGAGAGTGACCGGGGATAGAGGGGCGGGGGACAAAAAGAAGAGAAATAGAGTATAAATAAAAATGAAAAATAAAGAAAAATTAGTGTTAGTTTTTGTTAAGTTTCACATGAGACCAAATGCTATCACCCAGACATTTTCTTTCGGCTTCCTCTCTCTTTTCTTTTTCTCTTGAATATATATATATAATAAAGTTGTTGTTTTTTGTTTTTGTTTTTGTTTTTTTTTAATTTAACCATATGGTTAATCTGTATTACTGTAACCTGTTGGTGTTTATTGAAGAAATAACTTGTAGGTCCTCCATTCTTGAGTTTTAAATATATTTTTTTTTAATCGTTGAAAATCCTGCCGCCAAATCACTCCTTCCGAGTTTAAATTGAGTGGGTGTTAAATCTTCGGCTCTCCCAGACTCTTATAAAAGACGCACTTCCTGAATTCGAACTCAAAACCTCAATGTGAGATCATAAACCATACATCATCATAAATGAGATTTTTAAATAATATTACAGATAATTACATTTATTGTATTTCTTTTACACTTGATCCCACTATAAAAGGGGTTTTAAATGTCGGGTCAATATGATCCGATATAAATTAGTCGGATTTAGAAAATTATATTCATTGGGTCGGGTGGAAATGAGTGTGGCTTGGATCTCATATTTACTAAAACTATATGATTTGTTCGGATCTTAAATATATATATGTTAGTGGCAAATCGACCTCAAATCTTCTCAGTTCCGATTCTAGTTCCAGTTCCGGTTCCACATAAGTGTGGAATCGGAAACCGACCTATTCAATTACAGTTCGGAATCGAACCGGACCAGTGGCCACCCATACCCTTATCCCACTCAATTGCTATTTTGTTTTTGTTTTTATCTTGATGGAACAGTAAAAGAGCAAGGAGATATACATGGATTTTATGATGAAACTAACTTTAAAAGACAATTATTTAATTTGTATTTATATTTAGAGATAATATTTTGGAATTTGGACAGGAGAAAAATTTCTATAGGAACGATTTTTATAGGGTCATTCAATTAATAAATGATATGTATTATAATTATTTTTTTCTTTTTGTTTTGATCGTCATTCTCAAAACATATCAAACACGTATTATTTATTGATTGAATTGTCTTATACGAACAGACAAATAATCTTATATAAGTTTTTATCATACTACTGGCCTAAGGACGATAAATAAAAAAGTAATTTAAAAAAAAAAAAGATAAACATTGAAATTTGAAATTGTATGGAAACAATTGCAAATTATATCTTTAGTTTCTTTCACTAATCACTAGTCATATTTAGTTTCCTCTCTCTTTTTTACAAAGTCAAAATTTTGGAGATGTTTCATGCTTAGTTCCAAGATAAAGTTGTGTTTACATTAAATCCATTGTTTCATAAGACTAAAGGTCTTGGCTCTATAATTTAGATTTTATTATTTTTAATTTTTAACTTATAAGCAAGTACGTCGTACGGTCTCCTCATTTATGCTAGTCCTATATTAATAATAAATAAAAATAATGATCTTACTAAGTGAAAATTAAGCAACTTTGATTACATTACTTATTTATTTATTAATTTTATTCCAAAATACATCGAAAGTGGGTTGGGGGCGCTGCAGTAATAATGTTATTGCAGCACCTCCCGTGATTTATATTTGCTGATGTGGCGAACATGTCTACGGGTGTGGGCCCAATTTGCATTAGCGATGTTGACAGCTCAGCAATTTTTTAAACATTCTATTTCCTTTGTGTTTCTGTCCTAACCTCGGACAATTATAGACCCATCAACAGTTACAATATCTACACTATTATCGAAATTGCTTGCACTTATGTCGTTGCACTGGTAAAATGCATTTTGTATTGGTTATGATTTTTTTGGGGGAATATTTTTTAACGATATTTTTATTTTAAATAATTAATTATTTGAGGTATAAATATCACTAAAATATATCATTTATAATTATTATATTGGATAACATAAGAATAATTCCACGTAATTTCCTGAAATATTGTAAGAATTTGTCAATAAATTTTAGAAAAAAAGTCCACATATTTTAACCAAACCTCATCAAGCTTACAATAAATTAGATTTTAAATAAAATTTTGGTCTCTCTAGCCATTTATATAAGTGGGAAAATGTCTAAACTGAACCCAAATTCTAAATAAATTTTAATCCGAATTATTTTAGTGAATCAAATCAATTTATTTCGATTTGATTTTTGACAATCATTATATTTGTTTCAAGTTTTGTCCATTTTTCCAAGACCAAATTCAGAATCCAAATTTAAACTATTCTCAAACTGATCAAATTCAATTTGAATTTATTCGATTTTATTCGGGAATTTTTTGTCCAACTCTAATTGTAAATGTAAGGCTAGTACATATATCATGAAAATTGAAATTATTAGTGAAAATAAATTATTTTTATGTATTTTTTTGAATCATTGGAAATTCCGCCGCCAAACCACTTCTTCCGGGCTTAAGCGGAGTAGATAAAACTCTCGACAGTCACGGAAAACGCACTTCATGGATTCGAACCCATTACCTCAAGATGAAATCATTAGCCCTACACTAACAAGTCATGCCTCTTCTATAGGCGTAATTAGAAAACGATGAATTATTTTTATAACACACGAGAATATACTTATATACATTTTGAAATAATTTTTATATATGTAAACTATTTCAAAATTCTCCATCAACTCTATGTAGCAAGTCTAAAAGAACTATAAGATTAATTAATAAACGTTTCTTATTCCTTTCCATCCGTTGTAACTTTTAGTTGAAGGTTGAAATTATTTTAATTTATTTTTGGCAAAAATGTAAAACTGACTCTCTAATTTTCACGTTTTTTCATTTCAGTCCTCTAACTTTCAAGTTTTGTCAATTCAGTTATCTAACTTTCAATTTTTGTCAATTCAAGAATATGTTATAAATTCGTTACTGCTGCCAAAACGACGCCGTTTTTCTCTAATAGTTATGCGCCCTAACATAAATACTAAGTAAATTTTCAACCCTCTCCCTAAGCTCTCAAATCGGTCTCATTAGCTTCAAAACCCAATTTTGATACTAATTTAATTTAGGCCATATTAAATTAGTTTTCTTTTTCTTATTTTCTTAAATAGTAAAAGAAAAAGAAAATAGGCTACAACAATTTAGAAAATTAATAAATATAATTTTAATGATAATAAGAAAAAATTATATTCCAACAATTACATTTCAAAATGTAATTTTAGAGATTATATTTCAAAGATAAGTGATGTATTTTTTAATTTTTAATATTTGATTTGACAATGTAATTTATAAATATAATTTTAATGTAATTTAGTAACTATTCAATTTTATTTTCTCCTGAAATTACATTGTCAAATCAAATATTACATTACATTAAATAAATCAACCTTAACTTTTTAATTTTTTTTTTTGTGGGAAAAAAAAGAAGAAAAAACATGATGAGGTATTTGTTTTTGGTGGTATTATGAAGCTAATTTAACATGTCGTTTTAACAAGGCCCCTTGTGTTTTATAATCTTTTCAATTTTTTTGATAACATGTGGGGACAATTGAATTGATATGAACTATGATGAAGGCAATGACAATTGACAATAGGTAAAAAGACATGAGCATATTCACTAAATGTAAGGTCAAATTTCTTTCTTTAAATAGTGAAATTTAAGATTAATAATGGAGTAATTGCTTCATTTAGGTAAAGAGACTGACATCATAAATTGTAGTTATTAATTGTCGAATATATATGGTCTGAAATGTTGGGGTGCCAAAACGAATCAATGAATCGAGTTTGTATCGAATCATAAACGAATCGAATCAAAATGTGATGGATTCATATTCGATTCGTTTATTAAACGAATTGAATACGAATATTCGTTCAATCATGATATTATATGATATCATAATTTACCATAATTGATTTACATTAATTCTTCATAAATATATACATATAAAAAATGTAATTAATATATTTATTAAAAATATCTCACAAAATATCGAAAATATTATTTTTGTTTCTTATGGTAATTAGCCATAATTTCTCGAATCTTAATTGAAAAATAACAATAACTAGTAAAAGAAAATAATAAACGAATCCTAAACGAATGAACGAATCAATGAACTTAAATTCGTATTCGATTCGTTTAATAAACAAATCGAATCAAATTGTCCCATTTATTAAACGGATCCATTTTTTCAAACCCGTATTTGTTTTAAAATGAATCGAATAAACGAATTCTGACCCAAATTGTCATCCCTACTGAAACGTAGTTGGGGTGAGATTCTTCTAGATTCTTCATATTTATCATCAAATCAAAATATGAGAAATTCATTATATTGATATTATGATTCATATTTGTATTCGATTTATTTAATTTGCTTCAATAAAATTAAACAAATCGAATCTTAAAATTGTTTAAATAGTTTATTTGGAAAGATTGCTAAAGTAACCTTGTTACTTAATACTTTTTAAGAGTTTTATTATAATATAATTAAACCGATGTTAAACGAATTTGACTCGTACTCGATTTTTTGAATAAACGAATTATAAATGAATAAACGAATCACTGTGCATAAATTTATATACGATTCATTTAATAAAAATATCGAATCGAATTAATCCATTAATTAAATGAATCAACTCTTCCAAATCCACATTCGTTTCAATACAAATCGAATCGAATTAATTATGATCCAAATTTCCACCCCTACCGATGTGAGACCAAAAGTATGCTCTCGTTAATATTCAGAAGATGTTTATTTATTTATTAATATTCTCACGTTCTTACAAATATTGAGATTTTTGAGACTAACTAGAGAGGCTCGAATTCATGTCTTCAACATGAGTACCACCGGACTACAAAGCCATCAAAGTTAATTCATGAAAATTAGACACGTGTAAAAGGATATTCCAATGATCTCATAAAGATTCCATCCATCACTCCACAAAAGGAAAGGAGTAAGAAAAAAGAGTCGAAAGTGGAGTGCTTTCATGAAAAGCACTTTCTTTTTGCTGGTGAAAATTAGAAGCTTCTCATTATAGCAATAACTATGAGGGTGAGTTTTATAAACTATGAAACAAATGTTAGAGTATAAGTTAGCGTCAAAAAATAATATTATAATATAAAATTATGTTAACTTATCCGTTTAATGAAACGTGAAAACACAAGCAAATGAAAAAAAAACTGAGCCCACACTCTCCCAATATGAAGATACAATGCAATCTATTGCAGTGAATTTGGATATGAACCACACGATCAAGATTTGACTTGTGCAATCTAGGCCACACAGAATCAGAATATATGATACATGGGTAAAATTTGTGGATTGGCTTAAGAATAGTAGGAGAAATTGCATTTATTGCAAAATTTATGCCAATTCAATATGTTTCTATACGTAGATCCCACAAGCCAGCTCACTTGTCTCACTCAATCTATAATATGATGATCGAGTCGTCTCCATAATTATAAGATTATTTTATATTGGAGCATATAAGAATACGATTATATATTTTCTCATACGAGAAGATGTCATTTGAGCGTATCTCAATAGATACACATTCAAGCGTTTAGTCCAGTGTTGGAGACTAGATAATATCATTCATCTAGTTAAATATATCATCAAATTATAATTAATCAATCGTTTTTATATTTTAAAACATGTGAAAATCGGTCGTAATTTTTAGCGTTCACTTAACATATGTATCTGAAAATTTCTAATTTGTTAGAACCTACCAACATGCATACATGGTGTTGGAAATGGTGATCGAGCACCATTCACTTTTTATATGAATATTTGATATTTATGCAATATAATATTTATTTTATATGAATGATATTAATATCAAATTAATATGCATGTTGTTGGCAGGTTCGGCATTTCCGTTCCTCACTCAACACATGGTGGGTGGCTAAAGTGATTAATATCAAATATCCACATTTGTCTACATAGATGATACATCTACATCTAATTAATATGAATGATAAAATGTGAAACAACCTGAGACCCC